>CM061134.1:99462474-99514389 GCA_030789695.1 Scilla litardierei | reverse complement strand
TTGCCATCTTCAACTAAAAAATTTAAGAAGACAAAATTAGGCTATAAAAATCATAAGATTTAATATAAAGATTAATATCTTACAGAAAATATAGAAAATAGCACGGAGCTCAGAAAAATCCCGCAAAATGTCTATTGAAACCGGGAGATCGCCATCTTCAACGAAAAAATTAGAGAAAACAAAATTAGGCCAAAAAATCATTTCATTTAATAAAAAGATCCATGCCTTCGAGAAAATATAGAAAATAGCCCCTAGCCTAGAAAATACACAAAAATGTCCGTTAGAATTGAATGATTGCTATATTCAACTGAAAAATAAGACGCGACAAAATTAGGCTACAAAAAGCATCTCGTTTGATAAAAATATCCATATATTCAACAAAAATGAAGAATATAACATCGAACTCAGAAAAATCAGCAAAAATATCCGTTGTTAGTAGGAGATCACCATCTTCAACTGAAAAAATAAAGGAAGACAAAATTAGGCTATAGAATCCTACCATTTAAAATAAATATACACATCATATATAAAATATAAAAATAGCCCGTAGATTAGAAAAATTCCCAAAAATGTTCGTTGGAACCAGGAGATCGTCATTTTCATCTTGAAAATAAGAGAAGACAAAATTAAGGCAAAAAGCATATCATTTAATAAAAAGAAACATATGTTCCAGAAAATGTAGAAAATAGCTCCGAGATGAGACAAATCCGCAAAAATATCCTTTGAAACCAGTAGATCGCCATCTTCAA
The DNA here is from genome assembly GCA_030789695.1 of Scilla litardierei. Taxonomy (NCBI): domain Eukaryota; kingdom Viridiplantae; phylum Streptophyta; class Magnoliopsida; order Asparagales; family Asparagaceae; genus Scilla; species Scilla litardierei. Next base: position 99,513,640 of record CM061134.1, on the reverse strand, counting down.
CTGAAAAATAAGGGAAGACAAACTTAGGCTATTAAAATAATATCATTTAATAAAAGATTCTTATCATATAGAAACCGTAAAAAACAGCCTGGAGCTCAGAAAAATAGATAAAAATATCTGTTATGACCGGGAGATCGCCATCTTCAACGAAAAAAATAAATGAAGACAAAATTAGGCCTAAAATCATATCATTTAATAAAAATATCCATGTTTTCCTGTAAATGTAGAAAAATCGCCCCGAGTTAAGAAAAATCCGCAAAAATGTCTGTTGTGACCAGCAGATCACCATACTTAATTGAAAAATAAGAGAAGACAAAATTATGCTACAAAATTATATCATTTGTTAAAGAGATAAATATCTTCAGTAAAATGTAGAAAATATACCAAGCTCAAAAAAATCCGAAACAATATCAGTTGGAACCGAAAGATCACCATCTTTAACAAAAAAAATAAGAGTAGACAAAATTAGGCCAAAAAGTTATATCATTTAATAAAATGATCCATATATTTTAGAAAATGTAGAACATATCTTAGATCTCAGAAAAATACGCAAAAATATCCGTTGGAACCGGGGAGGTCACCATCTTCAACTGAAAAATAAGAAAAGACAAACTTAGGCAATAAAAATCATAACATTTAATAGAGATATTTATATCTTAAACAAAATATAGAAAATATTCCGTGGCTAATACAAATCTGCAAAAATGTCTGTTGGAACCGGGAGTTTGCCATCTTCAACAAAAAAAGAAGAAGACAAAATTAGGCTGTAAAAATCATATCATTTTACATAAAGATTCATATCTTAAAGAAATTGTAGAAAATATCCCAAAAGATATTTTTGCAGATTTTTCTGAGGTCTGGGCTATTTCTACATTTTCTATAAGATATGAATCTTTACATTAAATGGTGCGATTTTATGGCCTAATTTGTCTTCTCTTGTTTTTCGATTGTATATGGCGATCTCCCGTTTCTAATGGAAATTTTTTGCGTATTTTTCTGAGCTCGAGGCTATTTTCTATATTTTCTGAAACTAATGATCTTTATATTAACTGATATGATTTTTGTTGCCTAATTTTGTCTTCTCTTTTTTCGAGTTGATGATGGTGAACTTTTAATTAAATGATATGATTTTTGACCTTATTTTGTCTTCTCTTATATTTCGATTAAAATTGGCAATCTCCCAGTACCAACGAACACTTTTGCGGATTTTTTGAGCTCCGGGTTGTCCTTTGACATTTTCTTGAAATATGTATTGTTTTATTAAATGATATCAGAGAAGACAAAATTAGGCCAAAAATGTCCGTTGAAACCGGGAAATCGCCATCTTCAACTGAAATATAAAAGAAGAAAAAATTCAGAATCGAGATGTTGCCATCTTCATCTATAACTTTGTCCGTTGTAACCGGGATATCGCCATCTTTACCTTATAAGATTTGTACATATCATTTTCTGAGCTTGGTGCTATTTTCTACATTTTATGGAAGATATGTATCTTTTCATTAATTGATATGTATTTATAAACTAAAATTTTCTTCCCTTATTTTCCAGTTGAAGATGGCGATCTTTTTATAAAATGATATGTTTTGGCCTAATTTTGTCTTCTCTTTTATTGCAGTTGAAGATGTCGATCTTCCGGTTCCAACGGACATTTTTGCGGGATTTTTCTGAGCTCCGAACTATTTTCTACTTTCTGGAAGATATATATCATTTTATTAAATGATATGGTATTTTGGTCTAATTTTTTCTTCTTTTATTTTTAGTTGAAGATGGCGATCACCCGTTCCAACAGACATTTTTTGCGGATTTTTTCTGAGCTCGGGGCTATTTTGTACACTTTCTGGAAGATACAAATATTTATATTAAATAATATGATTTTTTATATCCTAATTTTTTCTTCTCTTATTTTTAACTGATGATGGCAATCTCCCAGTTCTAACGGACATTTTTGCAGATTTTTCTGAGCTCCAAGCTATTTTCTACATTTTATTAATGATATGCATCTCTTTATTAAATGACAAGATTTTTGTAGCCTAATTTTGTCTTCTCATATTTTTCAGTTGAATATGGCGACCTGTTGGTTCCAACTGACATTTTTGCAGATTTTTCTTAGCTTTGCGCTTTTTTCTACATTTTCTAGAAGATTTGAATTTATTATTAAATTATATGATTTTTGGGCCAAATTTTGTCTTCTCTTTTTAGTTGAATATTATATCCTGGTCCCAACGGACATTTTGGCGGACTTTTCTGAGCTCGGTGTTATTTTCTACATTTTATGGCAGATATGTATCTTTTTAATAAATGATATAATTTTTGGCCTAATTTTGTCTTCTTTTATTTTTATGTTGAAGATGGCGATCTCCCGGTTCCAACGGACATTTTTTCGGATTTTTCTTAGCTCTAAACTATTTTCTACATTTTGTATGATATGAGTCTTTATAGTAAATGATATGAATTTTATAACCTAATTTTGTCTTCTTTTATTATTCAGTTGAAGATGGTGATATCCCAGTTCCAACGAAAATTTTGGTCGATTTTTCTGAGCTCGTGTCATTTTACTACATTTTCAAGAAGTTATGGATTTTTCTATTAAATGAAATGTTTTTTGACCTAATTTTTTCTTCTCTTATTTTTTCATTTGAAGATCACGATCTCCTTGTTTCAACGAACATTTTTACAGATTTTTCTGAGCTCCGGGCTATTTTCTACACTTTTGGAAAGTTATGGAAATTTTTATTAAATAATATGATTTTTATAGCCTAATGTTGTCTTCTCGTATTTTTCAGTTGAAAATGGCGATCTTCCGGTTTCGACAGATATTTTTGCGTATTTTTTGATCTCGTGTTATTTTCTACATTTTACAGAAGGTATAGAACTTTTTATTAAATATTATGATTTTATAGCCTACGTATGTATTGCCTTATTTTTTTAGTTGAAGATGGCGATCTTCCGATTTCAATGGACATTTTCATAGATTTTTCTTAGCTTGAGACTATTTTTCTACATTTTCTGGAAGATATGTATCTTTTATGAAGTGATATGATTTTTTGTTCTAATTATTTCTTCTATTTTTAATTTGAAGATGGCGATCTTCCACTTCCAATGGACATTTATGTGGATTTTTTCTGAGCTCCGGGCTATTTTCTATTTTTATAATATGAATCTTCATATTAAATAATATGAGTTTTATAACCTAATTTTGTCATCTCTTATTTTTTATTTGAAGATAGCAATCTTCCTGAGTTCGGGGCTATTTTCTATATTTTCAAGAAGTTATGAATCTTTTTATTAAATGATATGATTTTTTGGCTCGATTTTGTTATCTTATATTTTCAGTTGAAGATAGCGATCTCCCGTTTCTAATGGACATTTTGCGTATTTTTTGACCTATGGACAATTTTCTAAATTTTTTGAAAGATATGGATCTTTTTATTAAGTGACATGATTTTTGGCCTAATTTTGTCTTTTCTTATTTTTCAGTTGAAGATGGGATCTCCATGTTCCAAAGGTTATTTTTTGCGGATTTTTATAAGTTTGATGCTATTTTCTACATTTTAATAAATGATATATTTTAATAGCCCACATTTGTCATCTCTTATTTTTTTAGTTGAAGATGGCGATCTCCCGGTTACAATGGACATTTTTGGGGATTTTCCTTAGCTTGAGTCCGTTTTTTCTACATTTTAAGAAAGATATGGATCTTTTTATGAAATAATATGATTTTTGGCCTTCTTTTATCTTCTCTATTTTCAAATGAAGATGACGATCTCCCGATTCCAACAAACATTTTTGCAGAATTTTCTGTGCCCTGGGATATTTTCTACATTTTCTGTAAGATATGATCTTTATTTTAAATGATATGATTTTTATATCCTAATTGTGTCTGCTCTTATTTTTTCAGTTGAAGATGTCGACCTCCCAGTTCCAACGAACATTTTAATGGATTTTTTGAGCTCGGTGTTATTTTCTACAATTTAGTGAAGATATAAAACTTTTTATTAAATGATATTATTTTTATAGTATACGTTTGTCTTCACTTCTTTTTTAGTTGAAGATGGTGATCTATCGGTTGCAACATAATTTTTTGCGAATTTTTTTAAGCTCGAGGCTATTTTCTACATATTCTGGAAGATATGGATCTTTATATTAAATGATATAATTTTTATTGTCTAATTTTTTCTTCTTCTATTTTTTAGTTGATGATGGCAATCTCCCTGTTTCGATGGACATTTTGGGTATTATTCTGACCTCGGAGCTATTTTCTAAATTTTTAGGAATATTTATCTTTTTATTAAATGATATGATTTTTGGCCAAATTTTGTCTTCTCTTATTTTTAGTTGATAATGGCGATCTCCCAGTTTCAACGAATATTTTTGCCGATTTTTATGAGCTCGGTTCTATTTTCTATATTTTACTAAAGATAAGGATCTTTTTATTAAATGATACGAATTTTATAGCTTACATTTCTCCTCTTATTTTTCAGTTGAAGATGGCGACCTTTCTATTCCAATAGACATTTTTGCGTATTTTCTTAGCTTGGATCGTTTTTTCTACCTTTTTTGGAAGATTGTATATTTTAATTCAATGAGATTTTTTGGCCCAATTTTATCTTCTCTTTTTTTAGTTGAAGATGGGGATCTCCCAAATCCAATTTACATTTGTGCGGATTTTTTGTGCTCGGGCTATTTTCTATATTCTCTATAAGATATGGATCTTTATGTTAAATGATATGATTTTTACAGCATAATTTTGTCTTCACTTATTTTTAGCTGAAGATGGCGATCCCCGGGTCCAAGGCGATCCCCGGGTCCAAGTGACATTTTTTCGAATTTTTATGATCTTTGGGTTATTTTTAACATTTTTTGGGAATATTGATCTTTTTATTAAATGATATGATTTTTGACCAAAATTTGTCTTCTTTATTTTTAAGCCAACGATGGCCATCTCTCGGTTCCAACAGACATTTTTTCAGATTATTTTGACCTCTAGGCAATTTTATAAATTTTCTGGAAGATATGGATCTTTTTTAAAATGATTTGATTTTTGGCGTAATTTTCCTTCTTTTTAGTTGAAGATGGTGATCTCCAGATTCCAACAGATATTTTTGCGGATTTTTTCTAAGCTTGGTAATATTTTATATATTTAATGGAAGTTATGTATCTTTTAATTAAATTAGATGATTTTTATAGCCTATATTTTTCTTCTCTTATTTTTAGTGAAGATGGCGATCTACCAGTTCCAACGGACTTTTTTGCAGATTTTTCTTTGCTTGGGACTATTTTTCTATATTTTCTTTAGGATATGTATTTTTTATTAAATGATATGATTTTTTTTTGCCTAATTTAGTCTTCTCAATGTCGATCTCCCTGTTCTAACGGACATTTTCACGGATTTTTCAGAGCTCCGGGCTATTTTATATATTTTATGATAGATTTGAATCTTTTTACTAAAGGATATGATTTTAGGCCTAATTTTGTCTTCTCTTATTTTTTTTAGTTGAAGGTGCAGATCTCTTGAATCCTATGGACATTTTTGCAGATTTTTCTGAGTTTTGAGCTATTTTCTACATTTTATGGAACATATGGCTCTTTTTATTAAATGATATGATTTTTATAGCCTAAGTTTGTCTTATTTTACTTTTCAGTTGAAGTGGCGATCTCCTGGTTCCAACGGACATTTTTTCGATTTTTCTGAGCTTGTGGCTGTTTTTCTACATTTTGAGACGTTATGGATTTTTTTATTAAATGATTTGATTTTGACCAAAAAATTTTCTTCTCTTATTTTTTCAGTTGAATATGTCGATCTCCATGTTTCAACGAACATTTTTGCAGATTTTTCTGAGCTCCGATCTGTTTTCTACATTTTCAGAAAGTTATGGATCTTTTATTAAATGATATGATTTTTGTAGCACAATGTCATTTTCTCTTATTTTTAAGTTGAAGATGGCGATCTTCCGGTTCCAACAGACGTTTTACGTATTTTTTGAGCTTGGTGCTATTTTCTATATTATATGGAAGCTACAGAACTTTTTATTAAATAATATGATTTTTATAGCCTACGTTTGTATTTTCTTAGCTTGAGACCATTTTTTTACATTTTCTGGAAGATATGTATCTTTTTATGAAATGATATGATTTTTTTTCCTAATTTTGTCTTGTCTTTTTTACTTTGAAGATGGTGATCTCCCGGTTCCAATGGACAATTGTGTGGAGTTTTTTGAGCTCCGGGCTATTTTCTTTATGTTTTGTATAACATGAATCTTCATATTAAATAATTTGATTTTTATAACCTAATTTTGGCATCTCTTATTTTTCAGTTGAAGATAGCGATCTCCCAGTTCCAAGGGACATTTTTGAGAATTTTTTAAGTTAGGGGCTATTCTTCTACATTTTCGAGAAGTTATGGATCTTTTTATTAAATGGTATAATTTTGGGCCTAATTTTGTCTTCTTTTATTTTTTTAGTTGAAGATAGCGATCTCCCGTTTCTAACGGACATTTTGCGTATTATTTTAACCTAGGGACTATTTTCTAAATCCTTTTGGAATATATTGATGTTTTTATTAAAAGATAGGATTTTTGGCTTAATTTTGTCTTCTCTTATTTTTCAGTTGAAGATGGCGATCTCCCTGTTCTAACGGATATTTTTGTGGATTTTTATAAGCTTGGTGATATTTGCTACATTGTTATAAATGATAAATTTTAATAGCCTATGTTTGTCTTCCCTTATTTTTTTTCAATTGAAGATGGCAATCTCCCAGTTCCAATGGACATTTTGCAGATTTTTCTTAGCTTGAGTCGCTTTTTCTACATTTTCTGAAAGATAGGGATCTTTTTATTAAATAAAATTATTTTTGGCCTAATTTTGTCTTCTCGATTTTTCAGTTGAAGATGACGATCTCCCGGTTCCAACAAACATTTTTGCGGAATTTTTCGAGCTCGATATATTTTCTACATTTTCTGTAAGATCTGAATCTTTATATTAAATGATATGATTTTTATAGCCTAATTTATCTTTTCTTATTCTTTTTCAGTTGAAGATAGCGATCTCCTGGTTCCAACATACATTTTTACGGATTTTTTTGAGCTCGGTGCTATTTTTTACTTTTTATTGAAGATATAAATATTTTTATTAAATGATATGAGTTTTATAGCCTACGTTTGTCTTCTCTTCTTTTTAAGTTGAAGATGGTGATTTCTCGGTTTCAACGGAATTTTTTGCGGATTTTTCTAAGCTTCAGGCTATTTTCTACATATTCTAGAAGGTATTGATCTTTATATTAAATGATATGATTTTATGGTCTAATTTTGTCTTCTTTTATTTTTCAGTTAATGATGGCAATCTCCCAGTTCCAAAGGACATTTTTGCGTAGTATTCTGACCTCGGGGCTATTTTCTAAATTTTCTGGAATATATGTATCTTTTTATTAAATGATATGATTTTGGCCTAATTTTGTCTTCTCTTATTTTCAGTTGAAGATGGCGATCTCCCGGTTCCAACGGACATTTTTACCGATTTTTATCAGCTCGGTGCTATTTTCTATATTTTATGAAAGATATGGATTATAGCCCACATTTATCTTCTCTAATTTTTAGTTGAAGATGGTGATATTCCAATTCCAACGAATATTTTTGCGTATATTTCTTTTCTTAGGACTATTTTCTACCTTTTCTGGAAGTTATGGATGTTTTAATTAAATGATATGATTTTTGGCCCAATTTTGTCTTCTCTTTTTTTAGTTGAAGATGGCGATCTCCCGGGTTCCAACGGATATTTTTTGCAGATTTTTCTAAACTCGGGACAATTTTTCTACAATTTTGGAAATGTATGTATCTTTTTATTAAATGATCTAATTTTTAAACCTAATTTTGTCTTCTCTTATTTTTTTTGTCGAAGATGGTGAACTACCGGTTCTAACTGACATTTTTTGCAGATTTATTTGACCTCGTTGATATTTTCCAAATTTTCTGGAAGATAATTGATATTCTTATTAAATGATATGATTTTTGGTCTAATTTTGTATTGCCTTATTTTTCAGTTGAAAATGTCGATCTTCTGGTTCCAACGGACATTTTTGCTTATTTTTCTGTGCTTGGTGCTATTTAATAAATTATATGGAAGATATGTTTCTTTTTATTAATTGATATGCTTGTTGTATAGCCTACGTTTGTCTTTTCTTATTTTTTTAGTTGAACATGGCGATTTACCGGTTTCAACGGACATTTTTGCTGAATTTTCTTAGCTTGGGACAATTTTTCTACATTTTCTGGAAGATCTGGACCTTTTTATTAAATGTTATGATTATTTGGCCTAATTTTTTGCCTTCTCTTTTTTTCAGTTGAAGATGGCGATCTCTGGGTTCCAACGAACATTTGAGCGGATTTTTCTGAGCTCCGTTCTATTTTCCACATTTTCTATAAGATATGGATCTTTTTATTAAATCCTCTGAGTTTTATAGCCTAACTTTGTCTTCTCTATTTTCAAATGATGATGGCCATCTCCCGGTTCAAATGGACAGTTTTGTGGATTTTCTGAGCTCATGGCTATTTTTCTACTTTTTATGCAAGATATGCATCATTTTATTAAATGATATGATTTTTTGGCCTAATTTTGTCTTCTCCTATTTTTTTAGTTGATGATGGCAATCTCCCAGTTCCAACAAACATTTTAGCATATTTTTAACCTCGAGGCTATTTTCTACATTTTCTGTAAGATATGGATTTTTTAATTAAATCATTTGATTTTGGCCTAATTTTTTCTTTTCTTATGTTTCATATGAAGATGGCGATCTCCCGGTTCTAACAGACATTTTTGTCGAATTTTCTGAGGTACATGATATTTTCTACATTTTCTGTAAGATATGAATATTTATATTAAATGGTTTAATAATTATAGCCTAATTTTATCTATTTCAGTTTAAGATAGTGATCTCTCGGTTCAAACGGACATTTTTACGGATTTTACTTAGCTCTGAGCTATTTCTATATTTTCTGGAAGATATGGATCATTTTATTAAATGATATGATTTTTGGCATAATTTTGACTTCTAGTATTTTTTTAGTTGAAGATGGCGATCTCTCTATTCCAACTTACATTTTTGCCGATATTTCTGAGCTCGATGCTATTTTCTGTTTTTTCTGTAAGATATGGATCTTTTTATTAAATGATATCATTTTGGTCTAATTTTGTGTTCTCTTATTTTTCAGTTGAAGATGGCGATCTCCATGTTGCACTATGAATTTTTGTAGATTTTTCTGTGCTTGGAGCTATTTTCTACATTTTCTGTAAGATACTGATATTTTTATTAAATGATATGATTTTTGGCCTAATGTTGACTTCTCCTATTTTTCAGTTGAAAATGGCGATTTCCAGGTTCCAACAGATTTTTTTTGATTTTTCTAAGCTCGCGACTATTTTTCTACATTTTTTGAAAGTTGTGTATCTTTTTATTAAATGATGTGATTTTTGGCCTAATTTTGTCTTCTCTTATTTTTCTGTTGAAGATGGCAATCGTTCCAATGGATATTTTTAAAGATTATTCTGACTTCGGGACTATATTTTAAATTTTTTGAAAGATAGGCATCTTTTTATTAATTAATATGATTTTTGACCTAATTTTATCTTCTCTTATTTTTCAATTGAAGATGGTGATTTACCGATTCCAACAGGCATGTTTGCATATTATTCGAAACTCTGGGCTATTTTCTAAATTTTCTGAATGAAATGCATCTTTTTATTAAATGATATGATTTTTTTGCCTAATTTTGTCTTCACTTATTTTTCAATTGAAGTTGGCAATTTGCCGGTTCCAACAGACATTTTTACGGATTTTTTGCAACTCGATGCTATTTTCTACATTTTATGTAAGATATGGATCTTTTTATTAATGCCATGATTTTTAAATCCTATGTTTGTCTTCTCTTATTTTTTTTTCAATTGAATATGTCTATCTATCGGTTCCAACGGACATTTTACTGATTTTTCCTTGCAAGTGGCTATTTTTTACATTTTATGGAAGATGTGGATTATTTTATTAAATGATATGATTTTTCGCCTAATTTTGTTTTCTCTTATTTTTTCAGTTTAAGATGGCGTTCTCCCAGTTCCAACAGACATTTTTGCGGGTTTTTTGACCTAGAATTTATTTTCTACATTTTCTGGAAGATTGGATCTATTTAAGAAATAATATGATTTTTGGCCTAATTTTATCTTCTCATATTTAACAGATGAAGATGGCAATCTCCTGGTTCCAACTGATATCTTTGCAGATTTTTCTGAGTTCGGGGCTATTTTTCTACATTTTATGGAAGATATGAATCATGTTATTAAATGATACGTTTTGGCTTCATTTTGTCTTCTCTTATTTTTCAGTTGAAGATGACGATTTTCTGATTCCAACAGAAATTTTTGTGGATCTTTCGAAGCTATGTGTTATATTTTCCATTTTATGGAAGATATGGATTTTTTTAATAAATGATATGATTTTTATATCATACGTTTTTCTTCGCTTATTTTTCAGTTGGATACTGCGATCTACCGATTTAAGTAGATATTTTTTCTGATTTTTGTTAGATTGTGGCCATTTTTCTCATTTTAGGGAAGATATGGATCATTTTATTAAATGATATGATTTTTTTGCCTAATGCTGTCTTGTCTTATTTTTCAGTTGAAGATGGCATTCTCTCGGTCCCAACGGACATTTTTACAGATTTTTCTGAGCTCACTGGATGTTTTCTAGATTTTCTGTAAGATATGGATCTTTTGATTAAATAATATGATTTAATAGACTAAATTTGTATTCTCTTATTTTTCAGTTGAAGATGTCAATCTCCCTATTCCAACGGACATTTTTGCGGATTTTTCTGAGCTCGGGGCTATTTTCTACTTCTTATTAAAGATATGGATCTTTTTATTTACTGATATGATTTTTGTTGCCTAATCTTGTCTGCTCTTATTTTTTTCAGTTGAAGATGGCGATCTCCCGCTTGCAACTGACATTTTTGCTGATTTTTCTGAGCTTGGGACTATTTTTCTACATTATCAGGAAGTTATGGATCTTTTTATTAAATGAGATGCTTTTTAAGCCTAATTTTGTCTTCTCTTATTTTTCAGTTCAAAATGGTGATCTCCCAGTTCCAACGGACATTTTTGCAGATTATTCTAACCTCGTGTCTATTTTGTAAATTTTCTAGAAGATATGTGTCTATTTGTTAAATGATATGATTTTTGGCCTAATTTTCTCTTCACTTATTTTTCAGTATAAGATGGTGATCTCTCGATTACAACGAACATTTTTGCAGATTTTTCTGAGGTCAGTGCTATTTTCTACATTTTATGGAACATATAGATATTTTTTAAATGATATGCTTTTTATATCCTACGTTTGCTTCTCTTACTTTTTCAGTTGAAGATGGCGGTCTACCGGTTTCAATGGACATTTTTGCTTATTTTTCTTAACTTGGGGCTATTTTTCTACATTTTCGTAAAGATATGAACCTTTTCATTAAATAATATGATTTTTGGCCTAATTTTGTCTTCTCTTTTTTCAGTTGAAGATGGCGATCTCCCATTTCCAATGGACATTTGTCCGGATTTTTCTGAGCTACTGTTTAGTTTCTACATTTTTATAATGGATTATTAGATTAAATGATATTATTTTTATAGCCTAATTTTGTCTTCTCTTATTTTCAGTTGAATCTGGCCATTTACCGGTTTCAACGAATATTTTTGCGAAATTTTTTGAGCATGGAGCTATTTTTCTACATTTTCGGGAAGTTATGGATCTTTTTACTAATGAAATGATTTTTGGCCAAATTTTGTCTCCTCTTATTTTTCAGCTGAAGATGGCGATCTCCTAGTTCCAACGGACATTTTTTAGGATTCTTCTAACCTTGGGGCTATTTTCTAAATTTTCTGGATGATATGGAACTTTTTATTAAATGATTTGATTTTTGGCCTAATTTTTCCTTCTATTATTTTTCAATTGAACATGGCGATCTTCCAGTTCCAACTGTGATATTTTTGCGGATTTTTGTGAGCTTGGCGCTATTTTCTACATTTTATGGAAGATATGTATCTTTTTATTAACTAAGATAATTTTTATAGCATATACTTTTTTCTATTATTTTTTCAGCTGAAGATGTAGATCTACCTGTTCCAACGGAAATTTTTGCGGGCTTTTCTTTCCTTGGAAATATTTTCTACATTTTCTGTAAGATATGTATTTTTTATTAAATGATATGAGTTTTGGCCTAATTTGTTCTTCTCTTTTACAGTTAAAGATGGCGATCTCCCGGTTCCAACAGATATTTTTACGGATTTTTTAGAGCTCCATGCTATTTTCTATATTTTATGAAAAAATGAATCTTTTTTATTAACGGATCTATTTTTGGCCAAATTTTGTCTTCTTTTATTTTTCAGTTGAAGATGGCGATCTCCCAATTCCAACAAACATTTTTGTGGATTTTTTTGAGCTTCGAGCTATTTTCTACATTTTATGGAACATATGTCTCTTTTAATTAAATGAAATGATTTTTATTGCCTAAGTTTGTCTTATCTTAGTTTTAGTTGAAGATGGCGATCTCCTGGTTCCAACAGACAATTTTGCAGATTTTTCTGAGCTGGGGGTTATTTTCTATATTTTATGGAAGATATGGATCTTTTTATTAAAGGATATAATTTTTATAGACTAAGTTTGTCTTCTCTTATTTTTTCAGTTGAAGATTGCGATCACCCGTTTCTAATGGATATTTTTGCAGATTTTTCTGACCTCGAGCCTATTTTCTACATTTTCTGAGAGACATGAATCTTTTTATTAAATAATATGATTTTGGGCCTAATTTTGTCGTCTCTTATTTTTTTTCGTTGAATATGACAATTGTAATGCCCTACAAGCTACTGCACAAGTACTAGAGGGGGGGTGAATAGTACTTTAAAAATAACAAGGAGTATAATTCCTAATTATAGTGCAAACAACTACCAAATCAATTTGCGGAAGCTTAAATTGAATGACAACAACAAAATTAACAATGCTAACAAAAGATGTTACTGGGTTCGGATCCACCCAAGTCTCCCCGACTTGTTCCCGGTGATCCTACGTCCCAACCACCCGGATCCCCTCCGGATACTTAGGTTAGAAACCCTAACCCAAGATTTCCACTATGATATCTTGTGAAAAACCTTCACAAGATCAAATCATACATGCAATGGCAATAGTGAATCCCACAACCCGGGATCACAACCTTCTCTCACAACCGAGAGAATCAACAAGCAATATAACCAAGTTTATAGTGAAATAAACAATCTTACCACAAAATCCTATACCTTGAGTTTTCTTACCAAATAGGTGCAAGGAGGGATTTGAGGAAGATGAAGTCACCAAGACCTAGCACCAAAGAAATGACCAGCAATGGGTGCCTAGGAGTGATTTGGAGACTTGAATCAAGCTAGAGCTTGAAGGGCTCACCAAGAACAAACTTCTCTCAAGATGGATTCTAGATCTAGAAAGTGAGAGAATGGATTTCTTGTGAGGAAGAGAGCTTTGGAAATGAGTGAGAATGGCTATCTCTTTCAATCTCAATGAATCTCTTAATGACAGCTCTAACCTAGAGAGAAATGACCTAGGTTCGTATTTAAAGGGTCCCATAAAAACAAGTTAGGTCAATTCCCAACGGATAGAAATCTGAGGCAACTAGTCGGTCAAAGAACAACCACTGACCGACTAGTTCATCAACTAGTCGGTCAGTCAAACAACATGGACCGACTAAGTGAAGAACTGAGAAGAGATAGAAATTCAGACCTAGAAATCTAGTCGGTCCAAGAAGACTTTATGACCGACTAGTTTCACAACTAGTCGGTCAGTCAGTGAACGTAGACCGACTAAGAGGCAAAAACAAATAGACTGAATACAAAATGACTTAGTCGGTCCAAGAACAAAAGTTGACCGACTAGATTATCAACTAGTCGGTCACCAAACGTTCTTAGACCGACTAACGATAAACCGTAGCTTAGGAGAAATTTGGCATGTACAGTAAATCACAACTAGTCGGTCAAAGAAGCATCACTGACCGACTAGTTCACAAACTAGTCGGTCGGTGAGTCAACGTAGACCGACTAACTGTAAACAGTACTGAACAAGAAAAGATTAACTCACACTAGTCGGTCCAAGAAGCTTTGCTGACCGACTAGATCACCATCTAGTCAGTCAGTACTTCTTCTTGTACCAACTAACATGCACAAACAAGTCCGAATCGAAGCGCGATGCTTCGAAGAAGTTAGAATGGACTTGAACTAAGATCCTAGAGCTACGATATGAGCGTTATGAAGATAGAACCGTAAGATATACTCAAGGCTTAACATTCTATAGATCGAAGCTAAAAGACTATGAATAAAACCTTAATGAATGGTCTTCGAGAGCTTCGATTAATTCTTCATGACTTTCAAAACGGTCCAAGAGCTTCAACGAAGCTTTAGGCAATGAATACGAGCTTTGAGAAGTCTTGAGATGTCGCTTTGATTGTTCTCGTGAATTTGGCGACGATCTCCAATACTGCGCTCACAAATTGTTAGTTCATGAATTATTTATGTTTGCTCATCATCCAAAACCAAATCCGGGGAGTCCAATATTCAACATTCTCCCCCTTTTTAGTGATGACAAACCAACATAAATAATAATCAAAAATAATGATTCAAATGTAAAATACTTACTCCCCCTGCATTGATGACACGTTAATTCCAAAATGAATATATATAAATTGCATCAATCAGACGAGTAAGATATATAACGAGAATCGATTTTTGAAATATCGGATTTTGAAAATCCTTATATATATCTTAACTCCCCCTGAATCTAACACATCAAATTAGATTCTTGGAAATTGAGTGAAATTTTCATTTGACCTATTTATTATCATTATCTCTCCCCCTTTGGCATTATCCCAAAAATGGGGGGCATACAACGACAAAAACTAGGAAATGGAAAATCCAACATCGGGAGTCGTAGACAATGACGATGGACCTAATTGACACCAAGGGAAAAGTGTTTGAATCAAATCAAGGTGTGTCAAATTGTCCATTATCAAAAAGCGATAATTAAAATCATCAAAAATACCAAAAATTTATTCATGTATTGAATAAAGAAACATACTCTCCAATATTCAATATTTTTGGTTAAATTTGAGCATGGAAAACAATTCTATACAATTATAGAAATATAATCTATTTAACCAAGTTTTTAAGCGACGAGCGACGATTTCATATATCATAGACAATGAATGAGAATTAAATGTGCACGACGAAGTAAAACAAAGAGAACATCGATGTATATATATATATGAATACCATGAGTACAACCAAAACACATCGAGTACATCATATCAAGTGCAACACACCATCTATATAAACATCAAAAAGATACATCATACATCATCGAACCATCATCATCATCCAAAGTACATCAAAATACAACACCGACATCCATAAAACCAAAATACATCAAAACAACCACCCAACACTCCATCCTAACCCAAAAACACTCTCAATAAGATACATCATCCAAAGATCATAGGAGAGGCCTCGAAACAGATGATCACGAGGAAGTGGCAGGATCTGCAGTCTCCGGAGGTCCAGTCGAGAGAGTGGACTCAGGCTCTGCAGGGAGGAGAGGCGTGTGAACAGAAGGGATCGTCGGGGCAGGAGTGGAGACATCGACGACAGGCTCAACGGCTGGGGTCTCAATAGGAACAACAGCAGGCACAACAGGAGCAGGGTCGTCAGCAGGAGCAGCAGCAGCATCAGAAGGCTGATCCACTGGTGCAGAAGTCTCAGGAGCACCGGAAGAGGTGCCAGCATCAGGAGCAGAGGTGGTAGCAGCAGCAGCAGTGGCCTCATCGCCACGAGCCAAGGAGGTGACAAGCTCATCAATATCATCATCGTCCATCTCCTCATCCTCAGAAACAGACGGAGGAAGCTCAATGCCCATCAAACGAGCCATACGGAAAACTACCTCCTCGGTACGAGCCAAACACGACTCGTGCCGACGAAGCAACCGAACGACATCATCAAGAGAGGCGGAGGGAGGAGGGACAGAAGCAGCTGAAGGGGTGGCCTGAGATGCAGAAGGTGTCGACCGTTGCACGTGACGGAGTGCCGCAAGAGATTTCTTAACGGCCGTCGCGTTCAAAGGAGGACCAAGGGGACGCTCATCATCAGGGGGCAAAGGAACACCGAATCGACGGAAAACCAAGGTCAGGAGACACGGATATGGGATATGCGCAGATTTAGTGGTCTTGCGAATACACTCGAAAGAATCCATCTTATCGAGTATAATGCGAGCCCAATTAATCTCGCTACCCATAAACAGAGCGTAAATCAATTTCAGAAACGGCTGAGATGGAAGAGAAGAGGATCCATACTTGGGAAGAAGGCAGGATTTCAAGATCAGGTTAATCACCCAAGCATTCGGCTTGAAGGATTTCGAAGGAACTCCTATGAATGCAGGGGGGATAACCTGGAAGATTTTGCCTAGGGTCCGCTGATCGAGGGAGGAGATATCATCGACAGAGATTTCAGAAGGGAGGAGGCCACACGACGAGCAACCTATCAACTCCCCCAAGATTTCTGCCGTGAGGACTATAGGAGTCCCCAAAACAGAAGTCTCGATGGAGTGAGACTCACCGTACTGGCCCCTGACACGATTGGCATAGAATAGCTTGACCAGGCGAGGAAATGGTCGGGGGTTCGCCTTAGGGTCATATCTAAGGTAGTCCAATAGGCCACTATAGGAGAGAAGATCCGCAAGGCCAAGAAAATCAGAAAACTGAACGTAATGCTCCAACAGCAGTGGGCAGTGCTCTATACGGTTGTACGCTGCGAGACACTGAGGGTCGTCGCGGCACAACGATATATCTACACCGCCGACTGGCATCGGAGCTTTACCCTTAGCCTTACGGGGCTTAGGAGGAGGTGGAGGAGGGGGTGGAGTAGGAGCTTTCTCGGGATGTTCAGGAGTGTATTCTTCATCGGAATCATCCTCGGAATCACTATCTGAACGCTCACCGGGAGGAGTGGGAGCACGGAACTTTTTAGGTTTAGGTTTGGGCTTGGACGTTTGGCCGGTAGGTTTAGGCTTGGACATCCTCTTCCTCTTCAACGGAGTTGAAGACGAAGAGGGGGGTCGGGTGGTCTTGGCCCTACGCTTAGGAGGGGTCGAAGCGGTCGCAGTCTCTACGGTCATGGGGGATGCCCCAGAAGAGGTAATCGGGATTCTCGTTCGTGCCATGATCGCGGCACAACGAGTACAATCAAGCGACGTAAGAAGATCAAACACCTTAAGCTTAAACCCTAGAACCTAAGACAATCAAGCACAAAGACCTAAGAAACCGAAATTCGAAACCCTAGAACCCTAGAGGATGAAAACAAAGTCTAGAACAAACCCTAGGGAAGCAAAACAAGATCTAGGAAGGGGGGATATACCTAGGGGAGTGGTCGACGGCGACTGGCGGCGGAGATGGCCGGAAAACATGGCCGGAGTCGACGGGAAGATGAAGAGTCTCGATCGGGTTTAGGGGGTTTTTCGGGCTGGAGAGAAGAAGTAAACCGACTAAATGAAGAAACAGCCGGTTTGAAAGTGTTTAAGTCGGTCGAGAATGCGAAAAGACGCGTTTGCCCTAACGCACTTAGTCGGTCACAGTTCAAGCACTGACCGACTAGATTACGATCTAGTCGGTCGGTCAATGAGCTTAAACCGACTAAGTCGAAACAGAGGCAAAACGAAAATTCTAGGGCTAGAGTTAGTCGGTCGCAGTTCAAAAACTGACCGACTAGTTTTCAATCTAGTCGGTCGGTAAGAGAACTGTGACCGACTAAAAGAAGTCAATGACAGGAGAAAGTTAAAGCTTGAACTAGTCGGTCTGAGTTCACTAGCTGACCAACTAGATGAGCATCTAGTCGGTTGGCTGATGAACTGAAACCGACTAGAAGAGTCCAAAAGTTGATAAATGAGTTCTCTTCATAAACCACTTGGATGAAACATCTTAACCCTCTCATTAGACATCTAAACTACCCCATAAAACATCGAAATCTTAAATACGACATTCAAATAAGAATTCGAGCAAAAATTCAAACATATCACATAAAATCCCCAAAAATTCAATAAATCTAGCATGAACGAAATATCACGAAATATAATAGCATGCAAGATAATTGAATGAAACATGAATCCTATATCTCGGATTCACCCATAATCCCCAATTCTCGACGCAACCGCACAAAGGAGTCCTCCTTTAGGGGTTTCGTGAAAATATCGGCGATTTGCTTTTGGGTTTCAACGTACACTAAAATGATGTCCTTTTTAGCAACATGATCATCTAAAAAATGGTGTCGGACATCTATGTGTTTAGATCAGGAATGGTGCACCGGATTCTTTGAAAGACAAATAGCACTTTGGTTATCCACCATGATAGGGCTAGTATCACAATGAATACCAAAATCCTTCAGTGTGTGTCTCATCCAAAGAACCTGGGCACAAGCGGCACCGGCGGCAATGTATTCCACCTCGGTGGTTGAAAGTGATACCGAATTTTGCTTCTTGGAAAACCAAGAGACAAGGGAATTTCCTAGAAAATGGCAAGTGCCACTAGTACTCTTCCTGTCGGATTTGCATCCCGCATAATCAGCGTCACTATATGAGACTAACTCATATGTGCTAGATTTCGGATAAAGTAATCCAAAATCTAAAGTGTAACTTAGATAGCGAAAAATACGTTTAACCGCTACTAAGTGAGAATCCTTAGGTTGAGACTGATAACGAGCACAAATACAAACGGCAAACATAATATCGGGCCTACTTACGGTAAGATAAAGTAAACTACCTATCATACCTCGATATAGACGAATGTCTACATCTTTTCCGCCCGTATCTTTATCAAGATGCGTTGTAGTGCTCATAGGAGTCTTTTTCCCGGAGGCATTCTCCATTCCAAATCGCTTTAGCAACTCCACTGTGTACTTCGTTTGGTGGATGAAGATTGCATCGTTCAATTGGCGAATTTGGAGACCTAAGAAATATTTGAGTTCGCCCATGTGGCTCATCTCAAATTGTTCCTTCATAACATTAGAAAACTCTTCGCAAAGAGTGAAGTTAGTAGCACCGAAAATGATATCATCAACATAAATTTGAACTAATAAAATATCATTATTCACATGCTTAACAAAAAGTGTAGAATCGGCTTTGCCCATTTTAAAATTCAAATCCAAAAGAAAATTCTTTAGGCGATCATACCAAGCTCGAGGAGCTTGTCTCAAACCATAAAGAGCTTTCTTTAGTTTAAAAACATGATTTGGAAATTTTTCATTTATGAAGCCCGGAGGTTGAGAAACGTAAACTTCCTCAACAACATCTCCGTTTAGAAATGCAATTTTAACATCCATTTGAAATAATTTAAAATTTTTATGGCATGCAAAAGACAATAACCGTCTAATTGATTCTAATCTAGCTACCAGAGCGAAGGATTCTTCGAAATCGATACCTTCCTCTTGGCGATAGCCTTGAGCTACTAACCGAGCTTTGTTCTGGACGACGACTTGGTTTTCGTCGGTTTTGCTCTTAAAGATCCACTTTGTCCCTATGACGGTGTGGTTCTTCGATGGCAAAGGAACAAGCTCCCATACCTCATTCCTCTCGAATTGAATGAGTTCCTCCTCCATGGCAAGGATCCAAGCACTATCTTCACACGCTTCAACTATATTCTTTGGCTCTATCGATGAGGCAAAGGCACAATTGGCGAAGTGGTGGACTTGCGATCTCTTCTTGACACTATAATGAATGTTGCCAATGACTTGCTCATGGGGATGGTCGCGAACGGTATGAAGCCGCTTGGGAATACCTTGATCACTAGGCACATTCTCAACAAATTCATTAGTCGGGTTAGTATCAATAGAATCAATTGAATCAATAGACTTAGAATTTTCAAACGAATCACATAAAACATCCATAGAATCATCATCATTTGAAATTCTAGAAGTAATAAAATTCTCATTAAAAGAGACATGAAGTGATTCCTCGATCGTAGAGGATCTTTTGTTGTATATCCGGTAGGCTTTGCTATGTGAGGAATACCCAACAAATATCCCCTCATCCGATCTCGGATCAAACTTGTCCAAATTATCATATGTGTTTTTAATAAAACATTTTGCGCCGAAAACACGAAAATGTTTAACTTGAGGCAATCTACCAAACAACAATTCATAGCAAGTTTGTTTGGTGCCGGGCCTCAAAAGTATTCTATTAAACACATAGCAAGCGGTGTGTACCGCTTCCGCCCAAAATTGATAACCAAGTTGACTATCTTCGAGCATAGTGCGAGCACACTCCACAAGCGTTCTATTCTTCCTCTCAACTACACCATTTTGAGGAGGTGCGCGAGGGAAAGAAAACGTGTGAGTAATTCCAAGATCATCACAAAAATTTGAGAAAGACTCATTCTCAAATTCACCCCCATGATCACTACGAATAGTGACAATAGTGGTTCCGATGAGATTTTGTACTTTCTTCATAAATATTGTGAAGTTTTCAAAAGCTTCATTTTTATTACATAAGAAAAATACCCATGTAAATCTAGAATAATCATCGACGATGACAAGTCCATATCTTGCATTTCCTAAGGAAGCAACTCTAGTTGGTCCAAATAAATCTAGATGTAATAGCTTTAGTGGCCGTTTAGTAGAAATGCTTTTCTTAGGTTTAAATGAAGATTTAGGAAGCTTGCCACGTTGACAAGAATCACAAAAACTTTTCTTTTCAAAAACGAGCTTCGGAAAACCTTTAATGGAATTTAATTTTGAAAGCTTATAAAGTGTTTCAAAGTTCACATGTCCAAAGCGTCGATGCCATAAGTGTTGTTCACTTGTGTTGGCAACGAGACATTGTTCATATGACTTAGGAAGATCCAAAATATAAATATCTTTATGGCGTGTGCCGGAAAATAATAACGTATTATTATCATTTGAAATATGACATAATCCTTTCGCAAATCTAACTTTGTAACCTTTGTCACAAAGTTGGCTTATTGAAATAAGATTATGATCTAAACCATTAACTAAATAAACATCACTAATTAAGGGTTTAGACGGGTTACCCACTTTACCAACACCGACGATGGTTTCGCTCTCGTTGCCTCCAAATACGACGCGGTTTCCATTTGCAATGGGAACAACTCCGGAGAGCAATTGAGCGTCACCCGTCATGTGTTTTGAACACCCGCTATCGAGTATCCAATTCCCTTTGGAGCTAAATTTGAATTTGTTGCTCCTTTTCTTTTTCTTTTCCTTGAGTACATAAAGATAGAAAATTTCATATCATGGTACCCAAGGTCATTGGGTCCTCAAAGGTTAGACCTTTGGAAGCCAAGTCCAATTTGACTTAGACTTCCCCACATAATTTCTAGTATGCACAACATTCGAAAAATAAGCATTCATATACACTTGTTTTTCATCCATGCTTATGTCCTTTGGGCTCCAAATAGTGAAAATCTTGGGAGCCCTCATCCTATTGGGTGCATGCATGCGTTGTTGGTTTCTACGTGATGCATGTCGTGGATAGGCATAAGGAACATGATGGAATGGTGCACGACGAGAATTATTCATATGATGAGGTGGGTGAACATATGCATGTGTGGGAACACGTGCGTGAGGGTGTCTCACATGGTGTGCACGTCCCCGAGAATGTGTTGCATAAAAATCATCATATGTGTGAGCCGGTGGAGTAGGACGTGTGTTCCTACGTGGCATGGTATTTGTGTACATATAAGCATGGCCCTTCTTTGGAGGTCCACCCATAGTGGGTTTCTTTCCGAAAGAGGGTGTGGACGAGGTGGAAGCACCATTGGTAGAAGAACTACCAATAGAGTGTTTGCTATCACTCGTTGAGGCATCGGAAGTTGGCCTAACAAAAGTAGTGACCGACTTGGATGACTTTCCCAAAGTATACCCCAAACTAACATGGTGTTTGGCCGGGAGTAAGACACTTAGGATATTATCCAAATGGCCCTTACCCTTATTGAATTCATTGATTCGGCCTAATGTGTTCTCATATTTCTCGGTGAGAGAACGAAAAGAAGTATCTAAAGTGGATACTTGCGATGTGAGCACATAAACACGAGATTTAAGACTTTCATTCTCAATACTCAAAGTCGAGTTTTGAGAAGTTAAATCCTCTACCTTATGTTCTTCCGGATCCTCAATGCTAACATGTTCAAGTTTAGATTTGAGATTAACAATCTCATTTCTTAACTCTTCAACAACGGTGTCGTTGTTGGTGATGATAGTCTTAGGCGAGGTTTGAATGCTAGCTAGGTCATCTTTTACTTTAGTATATCTATTTACTAATTTAGTGTATTTAGACCATAAATGTGAGTTAGCATCCCTAAGATCATCCATAGTTACCTCATCGCCTTCGTCGTCGCTATCATCGGAGGAGAAAGATCCTTGATCATGCTCCTCTCTTGCCATGAAGCACATGTGCGCTTGCTCCACTTTCTCATCGTCTGACTCTCCGCTTGAGGAATCCTCGGAGTCGGTGAATGTTGCTCCGACAAGTCCCTTTTTGTACCCCTTTTTGTACTTCTTCGACTTGTCGAACTTCGGCGCCTTCCACTTCTCCTTTTGCTTGTTTTGAGGACAATCCGCTTTGATGTGTACTGGCTTATTGCATTTAAAGCACAAAGGTGGAGAGGCGTTAGTAGAAGTAAATTTAGATTTTTGTTTGAAGTTACCCTTTCGGAAGAAGCGATTGAACTTCTTTGCCATGAGTGCAATGGATTCCATGTCCATTTCTTCTTCCGAGTCCTCATCATCGGTAGAGGTGGATGAAGCTGCCTTGAATGCAATCGCCTTTTTCTTAGGCACGTTTTGGTTCAAATAGGACTTCATCTTTTCTTGTAACTTCACCTTGCTATCTTTGCGTACCTCGTATGACATCAAAGTACCCATCAATTGAACTACGGTATACTTATTCATGTCATTACCTTCCTCGATGGCGAAGGTACGTTTCTCCCAAGAAGAAGGAAGTCCTTCGATAAGCTTCGAGCACTTCTCCTTTTGGGTGTAGGATTTGCCGAGGGCCTCTAACTCGTTTATTATGTCAACGAAACGAGCGTAATATTCCTTCATCTTCTCGCCCTGTTGCATATGAAACATTTCGTAATCCTTGTTTACAACTACGAGTTTAGAGTCTCTTACCCTACTCGTCCCTTCATGTAGAATGAGGAGGGAGTTCCAAATTAGATATGCACTCTTACATGTGCATATCTTATTGAAGTCCTCAGGCTCCAATGCGCATTGCAAGGCGTTCATTGCCTTGGCATTGCTTACCTCCGCGACGACCTCCGCGGTAGTCCATTTCTCAAAGTCTTCTTCTTCGGGCTCGATGTATTCCTTCATTGTGGTCCTCCATAGAGATGCACTCCGGAGGAAGGTTTCCATCCGGCATTTCCAGTACCCGTAGTTGGTACCGTTGAAGAATGGAGGCCTCGTAGAGGAATGTCCTTCCATCACCGAAGACGCTCCTTCACGGTTCTTGAAGGTGCCATAGTCGGAAGGTGGACGCACGGTCTTGTTGTCGTTGGCAGACATAGCTAAGTATTTGGCTCTGATACCAAATGTAATGCCCTACAAGCTACTGCACAAGTACTAGAGGGGGGGGGGTGAATAGTACTTTAAAAATAACAAGGAGTATAATTCCTAATTATAGTGCAAACAACTACCAAATCAATTTGCGGAAGCTTAAATTGAATGACAACAACAAAATTAACAATGCTAACAAAAGATGTTACTGGGTTCGGATCCACCCAAGTCTCCCCGACTTGTTCCCGGTGATCCTACGTCCCAACCACCCCGATCCCCTTCGGATACTTAGGTTAGAAACCCTAACCCAAGATTTCCATTATGATATCTTGTGAAAAACCTTCACAAGATCAAATCATACATGCAATGGCAATAGTGAATCCCACAACCCGGGATCACAACCTTCTCTCACAACCGAGAGAATCAACAAGCAATATAACCAAGTTTATAGTGAAATAAACAATCTTACCACAAAATCCTATACCTTGAGTTTTCTTACCAAATAGGTGCAAGGAGGGATTTGAGGAAGATGAAGTCACCAAGACCTAGCACCAAAGAAATGACCAGCAATGGGTGCCTAGGAGTGATTTGGAGACTTGAATCAAGCTAGAGCTTGAAGGGCTCACCAAGAACAAACTTCTCTCAAGATGGATTCTAGATCTAGAAAGTGAGAGAATGGATTTCTTGTGAGGAAGAGAGCTTTGGAAATGAGTGAGAATGGCTATCTCTTTCAATCTCAATGAATCTCTTAATGACAGCTCTAACCTAGAGAGAAATGACCTAGGTTCGTATTTATAGGGTCCCATAAAAACAAGTTAGGTCAATTCCCAACGGATAGAAATCTGAGGCAACTAGTCGGTCAAAGAACAACCACTGACCGACTAGTTCATCAACTAGTCGGTCAGTCAAACAACATGGACCGACTAAGTGAAGAACTGAGAAGAGATAGAAATTCAGACCTAGAAATCTAGTCGGTCCAAGAAGACTTTATGACCGACTAGTTTCACAACTAGTCGATCAGTCAGTGAACGTAGACCGACTAAGAGGCAAAAACAAATAGACTGAATACAAAATGACTTAGTCGGTCCAAGAACAAAAGTTGACCGACTAGATTATCAACTAGTCGGTCACCAAACGTTCTTAGACCGACTAACGATAAACCGTAGCTTAGGAGAAATTTGGCATGTACAGTAAATCACAACTAGTCGGTCAAAGAAGCATCACTGACCGACTAGTTCACAAACTAGTCGGTCGGTGAGTCAACGTAGACCGACTAACTGTAAACAGTACTGAATAAGAAAAGATTAACTCACACTAGTCGGTCCAAGAAGCTTTGCTGACCGACTAGATCACCATCTAGTCGGTCAGTACTTCTTCTTGTACCAACTAACATGCACAAACAAGTCTGAATCGAAGCGCGATGCTTCGAGGAAGTTAGAATGGACTTGAACTAAGATCCTAGAGCTACGATATGAGCGTTATGAAGATAGAACCGTAAGATATACTCAAGGCTTAACATTCTATAGATCGAAGCTAAAAGACTATGAATAAAACCTTAATGAATGGTCTTCGAGAGCTTCGATTAATTCTTCATGACTTTCAAAACGGTCCAAGAGCTTCAACGAAGCTTTAGGCAATGAATACGAGCTTTGAGAAGTCTTGAGATGTCGCTTTGATTGTTCTCGTGAATTTGGCGACGATCTCCAATACTTCGCTCACAAATTGTTAGTTCATGAATTATTTATGTTTGCTCATCATCCAAAACCAAATCCGGGGAGTCCAATATTCAACAACAATCTCCTGGTTCTAACGGAAATTTCTGCAAAATTTTCGTAGCAGCGGTCAATTTTCTACATTTTCGGTAAGACATGAGATTTATATTAAATGATATAATTTTTATTGCATAATTTTCTCTTCTCTTATTTTTCAATTAAAGATGGCGATCTTCTGGTTCCAACAGAAATTTTTGCGGAATTTTCTAAGATCTGGGCTATTTTCTACATTTTCTAAAAGATATGCATCATTTAATTAAATGATATGATTTTTGGCCTTATTTTGTCTTCTCTTATTTTTTCTGTTGAAGATGGCGATCTCTCGGTTCCAACGGAAATTTTTGCGGATTTTTCTGAACTGAGGACTATTATATACAGTTTAATGAAGATATGTATATTTTTAATAAATGATATGATTTTTATCGACTAATTTTGTCTTCTCTTATTTTTAGTTGAAAATGTCTATCGCCTGGTTCCAATGGAAATTTTTGCAGATTTTTCTAAACTTCAGGCTATTTTCTATACTTTCTGTAAGATATGATTCTTTATATTAAATGATATGATTTTTATAGCCTAATTTTGTCTTCTCTTTTTTTTGTTGAAGATGGTAAACTCATAGTTCTAACAAACATTTTTGCAAATTTTTAATAGCTACGGGCTATTTTTACATTTTCGGTAAGATATGAGTCTTTATATTAAATGATATGATTCTAATAGCCTAATTTTTTCGTCTCTTATTTTTCAGTTGAAGAGGGTGATCTCCCAGTTCCAACGGACATTTTTGCATATTTTCTGAGATCTGGGCTATGTTCTACATTTTCTAAAATATATGGATCATTTTATTAAATGTATGATTTTAAGGCCTAATTTTGTCTTCTTTTTTGTTAAAGATGGTGATATCCATGTTCCAACGAACATTTTTGCAGATTTTTCTGAGCTCGGGTCTATTTTCTAAATTTTACTGATATGTATCTTTTTATTAAATGATATAACTTTTTTGCGGATTTTTTTGAACTCGGGGCGATTTTTCTACTTGTTCATGAAGATACTGATCTTTTTATTAAATGATATGATTTTTTGGATTAAGTTTGTCTTCATTTATTTTTTCGTTGAAGATGGCGATCTCCTAGTTCTAACAGACATTTTTACGGATTTTTCTGAGTTTTGGGTTGTTTTCTACTTTTTCCGTATGATATGAATATTTTTATTAAATGATATGATTTTTATAGCATAAGTTTGTCTTCTTTTATTTTTTCAGTTGAAGATGGCGATCTCCACGTTCCAAAGAATATTTATGCGGATTTTTTTTCGTCTCGGTGCTATTTTCTACATATTCTGGAAGATATGTTTCTTTTTATTAAATGACTTGATTTTTGGCCTAATGTTGTCTTCTCTTATTTTTCTGATGAAAATGTCGATCTTCTAGTTCCAACGGATATTTTTGCGAATTTTTCAGATCTGCGGTCAATTTTCTCTATTTTCTGTAAGATATGTATCTTTATATTAAATGGTAGGATTTTAATAACCTAATTTTGTCTTACCTTATTTTTTAATTGAAGATGGTGATGTTCCAATTACAACGAATATTTTTGATGATTTTTTTGAGCTCGATGTTATTTTGTTCATTTCATTGAATATATGGATATTTTTATCAAACGATATGGTTTTTGTAGTCTAAATTTGTCTTCTCTTATTTTTTTAGTTGAAGATGGCGATCTTTCAATTCTAACGGGCAGTTTTACGAATTTTTCTAAACTCGAGGCTATTTTTTACATTTTCTCGAAGATATGGATCTTTTTATTAAATGATATGATTTTTGGCCTAATTTTGTCTTCTCTTATTTTTTCGTTGAAGATGGCGATCTCCCGGTTTCAACTGACATTTTTGCAGCTTTTTAAGCTCCGCACTATTTTCTACATTTTCTTTAAGATATGAATCTTTATATTAAATCTTATGATTTTTATAGCCTAATTTTCTCTTCTTTTATTTTTCAGTTAAAGATGGCGATCTCCCGATTCCAATAGACATTTTTGGGAATTTTTCTAAGCTCGGGGATATTTTCTTCATTTTATTCGAGACATGGATCTTTTTATTAAATGATATGATTATTATAGCCTAGGTTTGTCTTCTCTTATTTTTAATTTGATGATGTCACTCTCTCAATTCCAACAGACATTTTTGCAGATTTTCTGAACTTGGTGCTATTTTCTACATTTTATGGAAGATATGGATCTCTTTATAAATGATATAATTTTTATATCATGCGTTTGTCTTCTCTTATTTTTCAGTTGAAGATGGCAGTCTATAGGTTTCAACAGACATTTTGCTGGTTTGTCTTAGTTTGTAGCTATTTTTCTACATTTTCTTGAAGGTATAGATCTTTTGATTAAATGATATGATTTTAGCCTAATTTTTTCTTCTCTTTTTTCAATCGAAGATGGTGATCTCCCAGTTCCAACGGACATTTGTGCAGATATTTCTAAGCTCAGGGTTATTTTCTACTTTTTTAATAAGATATGGATATTTATATTAAATGATATGATTTTTATAGCCTAATTTTGTATTCTCTTATTTTTTTCTGTTGAAGATGTCAATCTCCCAGTGCCAACAGACATTTTTGCGTATTTTTCTGAGCTCGTGGCTATTTTTCTACATATTCAGAAAGTTATGGATCTTTTTATTAAATGATATGATTTTAGGACCAATTTTGTCTACTCTTAATTTTTTTCGTTTAAGATGGAAATCTCCGATTTCCAACGGATATTTTTGTGGATTTTTTAGCTCTAGGCTATTTTCTAATGTTTCTGTAAGATATGAATCTTTATGTTAAATGTTATGATTTTTATAGGCTAATTTTGTCTTCTCTGATTTTTTTCGTTGAAGACGGCGATCTCCTGATTCCAACGGACATTTTTACGGATTTTCTAAGCTTGAAACTATTCTCTACAGTTTATTTAATATATGGATCTTTTTATTAAATGATATAATTTTTATAGACTAAGTTTGTCTTTTCTTATTTTTTTTAGTTGAATATGGTGATCTCCTGGTACAAACGAACATTTTTGCGGATTTTTTGAGCTCCGGGAAACCATCATCTTCAACTGAAATATAATAGAAGAAATAATTCGGAACCAGGAAATCACCATCTTCACCTTTAAAAATGTCTGTTATAACGGAGATATCGCCATCTTTAACTGAGAAGATTTTATGTATCATTTTCTCAACTTGGTGCAATTTTCTACATTTTATGAAATGTATGGATCTTTCTTAAATTGATATGATATTTAAAGCCTAAATTTGTCTTCTCTTATTTTCCAGTTGAAGATGTCCATCTTTTGATATGATTTTTGGCCTAATTTTGTCGTCTCTTATATTCCAGTTGAAGATGGCAATCTCCTGGTTCCAACAGACATTTTTGTGGATTTTCTGAGCTCGGGCTATTTGCCACACTTTGGGAAGATATGAATCGTCTTATTAAAGGATATGATATTTTGGGCTTATTTTTTCTTCTTTTTTTCGTGTTGAAGATGGCGATCTCCCGGTTCCAACAGAAATTTTTACGAATTGTTCTGAGCTCAGGGCTATTTTCTACACTTTTTGAAATATAAGAATCTTTATAATAAGTGATATGATTTTTATCCTAATTTTATCTTCTCTTATTTTTCAGTTGAAGATGACGACCCCCCGGCTCCAAAGTCCATTTTTGTGGATTTTTTTGAGCTCCAGGCAATTTTCTACGTTTTATTAAAAATAAGGATCTCTTTATTAATGACAAGATTTTTGTTGCCTAAATTTGTCTTCTCATATTTTTCAGTTGAAGATGGCGATCACCCGGTTCCAACGGACATTTTCGCTGATTTTTCTTAGATTGTGGATTTTTTCTACATTTTCTGGAAAATATGAATCTTTTTATTAAATGAAATCATTTTTTGGCCTAATTTTGTCTTCTCTTTTTTAGCTAAATATGGAGATCTCCCAGTTCCAACCAAGATGTGTGTGGATTTTTCTGACCTCGGGGATATTTTTTACATTTTCTGTATGATATGAATATTTATATTAAATTATAAGATTTTTATAACCTAATTTTCTCTTATCTTATTATTCAGTTGAACATGGCGATATCCCGATTCAAAAGACAACTTCGCCAATTTTTCTGAGATTGGATCTAGTTTTCTACATTTTCGGGAAGTTATGGATCTTTTTATTAAATGATATGATTTTCAGAACTATTTTTTGCTTCTCTTATTTTATTGTTGAAGATGGCGATCTCTCAGTTCCAGCCAAGTTTTTTGCGGATTTTTCTGGGCTCCGGGCTATTTTGTACATTTTCGAAATGTTCTGAATCTTTTTATTTAATGATATTATTTTAAGCCTAATTTTGTCTTCTCTTATTTTTAGTTGAAGATGGTGATCTCACGGTTCCAACGGACATTTTTGCGTATTTTTTTGAGCTCACTGCTATTTTCTACATTTTATGGAAGATATATACCTTTTTAATAAATAATATGATTTTTATAGCCTAAGTTTCTCTTTTCTTATTTTTTAAGTTGAAAATGGTGATCTCCCGGTTCCAACTGATAATTTTACAGATTTTTCTTAGCTTGAGACTATTTTTCAACATTTTCTGGAAGATATAGACCTTTTTATGAAAGATTTGATTTTTTGGCCTAATTTTTATCTTTTCTTTTTCTTTGAGCTCCGGGCTATTTTCTTCTTTTTCTATATACTATGAATATTTATATTAAATGATATGATTTTTATTACCTAAATTTGTCTTCTCTTATTTTTCAGTTGAAGATGGGGATTTACCGGTTCCAAGCAAAAATTTTGCAGATTTTTATGAGCTCGTGGCTATTTTCTACATTTTCAGAAAGTTATGGATCTTTTTATTAAATGAAATGATTTTTTTGGACTAATTTTGTCTTCTCTTATTGTTCAGTTGAAGATGGCGATCTCCCGGTTCTAACGGATATTTTGCGTATTATTCTGACATCGGAACTATTTTCTAAATTATCTAGAAGATATGGATATCTGTATTAAATGATATGATTTTTGGCCTAATTTTGTCTTCTTTTATTTTTCAGTTGAAGATGGCCATCTCCTGGTTCCAATGGACATTTTTACGGATTTTTATAAGCTCGATGCTATTTTCTACATTTTATGAAAGATAAGGATCTTTTTATTAAATGATATGATTTTTGTAGAATATATTTTTCTGCTCTTATTTTATCAGTTGAAGATGATGATCTACTTGTTCCAACGAACATTGTTGAGGATTTTTCTTAGCTTGAGGATATTTTCTACATTTTTAGGAAAATATGGATATTTTTATTAAATGATATGATTTTTTGTCCTAATTTTATCTTCTATATTTTTCAGTTAAAGATGGTGATCTTACGGTTCCAATTTACATTTGTGCGGTTTTTAGCTCCAAGCTATTTTCTACATGTTTTATACTAAATGGATCTTATATTAAATGATATGATTTTTATAGCCTAATTTTGTATTCTCTTATTTTTAGTTGTAAATGGCAATCTCCCTGTTCCAACGAATATTTTTGCGTATTTTTCTGAGCTCGGTCTATTTTTCTACATTTTCATGAAGTTGTATCTTTTTATTAAATGATTTGATTTTTGGCCTAATTTTGTCTTCTCTTATTTTTCCGGTGAAGATGGTGATCTCTCAGTTCCAACTGACATTTCTGCACATTAATCTCACCTTGGGGCTATTTTCTAAATTTTCTGGATGATATGGATCTTTTATTTAATGATATGATTTTGGCCTAATTTTGTCTTCTCATTTTTTCAGTTGAAGATGGCGATCTCCCGTTCCAACTGATATTTTTGCGGATTTTTCTAAGCTCGGTGCTATTTTCTACTTTTTATGGAAGATATGTATCTATTTATTAATTTAGATGATTTTTATATCCTATGTCTTTCTTCCCTTATTTTTTTCGATTGAAAATGGCGATCTACTAGTTCCGACGGACAGTTTTGCAGACTTTCCCTAATTTGGGACTAATTTTCTACTTTTTATATGATATGGATCTTTTTATTAAATGATACGATGTTTTGGCCTAATAAGTCCTCTCTTTTTTAGTTTAAGATGTCGACCTCCCGGTTCCAACGAACATTTGTACGGATTTTTCAGAGCTCCATTCAATTTTCTATATTTTATGAAAGATATGGATCTTTGTATTAAATGATATGAATTTTTGGCCTAATTTTATTTTCCTTATTTTTAGTTGAAGATGGCGATCTTTCGGTTCCAACGAAAGTTTTTGCGGATTTTATTGAGCTCTGAGATATTTTATACATTTTATGAAAGATATGGTTCTTTTTATTAAATGATCCAATTTTTATAGCCTAAGTTTATCTTCTCATATTTTTCAGTTGAAGATAACGATCTCCCGGTAACAACGGACATTTTTGTGGAATTTTCTGTGCTCGGTGCAATTTTCTACAGATAATTGAAGATATGAATCTTTTTATTAAATGATATGATTTTCATATCTTAAGTTTGTCTTCTCTTATTTTTCAGTTGAAGATGGCGATCTCCCGGTTCTAACTGACATTTTTGCAGAATTTTCTGTCCTCGAGCCTATTTTCAACATTTTCTGGAAGATATGGATATTTTTATTAAATAATATGATTTTTGGGCCTAATTTTTTCTCTTATTTTTCAAATGAAGATGGCGATCTCCCGTTCCAACTAATATTTTTTGCGGTTTTTTCTGTGCTCTCGACTATTTTCTACATTTTCTGTAAGATATGGATATTTATATTAAATGATATGATTTTTATTTCCTAATTTTGTCTACTTTTATTTTTAGTTGAAGATGGCGATCTCCCGGTTCCAACAAACATTTTTGCTGATTTTTTGAGCTATTTTCTACATTTTATGGAAGATAAAGAACTTTTTATTAAATAATATGATGTTTATTGCATAAATTATCTTCTCTTATTTTTTTAGTTGAAGATGACAATCTCCCGGTTCCAACGGACATTGTTGTACATTTTCTTAGCTTGATGCTATTTTTCTACTTTTTCTGGAAGATATGTTTCTTTTTATGAAATGATATAATTTTTTGGCCTAATTTTGTATTCTATTTTTTAAGTTGTAGACGGTGATCTCCCGGTTCCAACGAACATTTGTGCGGATTTTTTGAGCTCTTGGCTATTTTATACATTTTCTATAAGATATGAATCTTTTTATTAAATTATATGATTTTTATAATCTAATTTTGTCTTCTCTTACTTCTCAGTTGAAGATAGCGATCTCCCGGTTACAATGTACATTTTTTTGCGGATTTTTCAGACTTCAGGTCTATTTTTCTATATTTTCGATAATTTATGGATCTTTTTATTAAATGATATGATTTTTGGCCTAATTTCTTCTTCTCTTATTTTTCAGTTGAAGATGGCGATATCTCGGTTCCAACGTACATTTTTACGTATTATTTTGATCTCCGGGCTATTTTCTAAATTTTCTGGAATATATGAATCTTTTTATTAAATGATATGATTTTTGGCCTAATTTTGTCTTCTCTTATTTTTCAATTGAAGATGGTGATCTCTCGGTTCCAATAGACATTTTTGCGGATGTTTATGAGCTCGGTGCTATTTTCTAAATTTTATGAAAGATAATGATCTTTTTACTAAATAAGATGATTTTTATAGCCTACGTTTGTCTTCTCTTATTTTTCAGTTGAAGATGGGCGATCTGCCCATGCCAAAGACATTTTTACGGATTTTTCTTAGATTTTCTAACTTTTCTGGAAGATATGGATGTTTTAATTAAATGATACGATTTTTAGCCTAATTTTGCCGTTTCTTTTTTCAGTTGAAGATGACGATTTCCCGGTTCCAATTTACATTTGTGCGGATTTTTTGAGCCCATGGCTATTTTCTACATTTTCTATTGGATATGAATCTTAATACTAAATGATATTATTTTTATAACCTAATTTTATCTGCTCTTATTTTTCAGTTGAAGATGGCGATCTCCCGGGTTCAAGGGATATTTTTGCGGATTTTTCTGAGCGCGGGGCTTTATTTCTATATTTTCGGGAAGTTATGGTTCTTTTTATTAAATGATATGATTTTTTGGCATGGGTTTGTCTTCTCATATTTTTTTGTTGAAGATGGCGATCTAACGGTTCCAATGGACATTTTTGCGGATTAATCTGACCTCGGTGCTATTTTCTAAATTTTCTGGAAAATACGGATCTTTTTATTAAATGATTTGATTTTTGGCCTAATTTTGCCATCTCTTATTTTTTTTAGTTGAAGATGGAAATCTCCCTATTCCAACTAATATTTTTGCCAATTTTTCTGAGGTCGATGCTAATTTCTATATTTTATGGAAGATATGTATCTTTTTATTAAACGAGATGATTTTATAACCTGCATTTTGCTTCCCTTATTTTTTTAGTTGAAGATGGCGATCTACATGTTCCAACGGATATTTTTGTAGACTTTTCTTAGCTTGGGACTATTTTTCTACATTTTCTGTAAGATATGGATCTTTTTATTAAATGATATGATTTTTGGCCTAATTTTGTCTTCTCTTTTTTAGTAGAAGATGCTGATTTCCGGTTCAACGGACATTTTAGGGATTTTCAGAGCTTCGAGTATTTTCTACATTTTATGAAAGATATGGTTCTTTTTAGTAAAGGATATGATTTTTTGACTAATTTTGTCTAATCTTATTTTTCAGTAGAAGATGTCGATCTTCCGGTTCAAACAGACATTTTTGCAGATTTTTCTGAGATTCGAGCTATTTTCTACTTTTATGGAAGATATGGCTCTTTTTATTAAATGATATGATTTTTATAGCCTATGTTTGTCTTATCTTATTTTTCAGTTGAAGACGGCGACCTCCGGTTAGGCCTCCTCATATGAAGAGCTTCAAGAAAGGGTTATGGCTTGATTGGACGTCCTCTCCTAGCTTAGGCCTCCTCCTCCTTCTCTTCTTATTCTTCTTCTTTCTCTTCTCTCTTTTCTTTCTCATTTTTTTTGAAGTTTCGGCCAGCCACACCAAATGGGGAGAGTAAAACAAAAAGGAATTTAAAATGAAAAGAAAAGAAAGAAAGAGAGAGGTGTGGAATTATGTAGAAGCTTGGGAAATTTTGTTAATTAGGAGTTATCTCCTAATATTCTCATTATTTACAAGTTTTCCATGGCCTATAATTATTTCACATTTGCCCTCCATTTTTTGTTTTATTTACAAGGTGTGCCATTGCACAGTGCCTCTCATGAAATGGCCCTCCAACTTGGTGATTTATTTACAAGTTTGTCATTGCATATTGCCCCTCATTAAAAACCCCTTGAGTTGGTCTCTTAATTACAAGGTTGCCATCACTCTCTTTCTCTTTTTTTAATTGCCCACCAACTTTCTTTCTTTATTACCGAGCATGCCATTTAGGGAACTCTTGTGGATAAACCCTCATTTCTTGTCAATTATGGAAATATACCCAATTTTTGGGGATAAATGCAAAATTGAGGGGGAGGGTACAAATGTAAATCTTTTCATTCTAGTGAACGGGCATGCATATATATACAAGAGACTATGGCTAACTTAATAGTTACTTAGTATTTACACACGATGGTTGTTACACCCTACCCTCCTAAGAACAAATTCCGTCCTCGGAATCTAATTGGAGTTGGAGAGCAATATTTACATACAGCAACCAACAACTACAGAAAGATATAAGATACAATAGTTATTGCTCAAACAAGGTACGGGTACTTCTCGCACATCTCATCTTCTCACACCCAAGTTGACTCCCCTAGAGACTCTTGTTGCCACATGACCCGAACCAAGTCAATGGTTTTCTTCTTTAACATCTTCTGTCTCCGGTCCAAAATTGCCACTGGCTGCTGCTCATAGGTGAGATCAGGTCGTACTTCTATCTCTGAGACGTCTACAACATGATTGGGATCTCCCACATATCCTCTGAGTTGAGACACATGAAAAACATTTTTGCACACCTTCGAGTGACGGTGACAATACTAGCCGATATGCAACCTCACTGACCTTGTCGGAGATCTCGAACGGACCAATATATCTAGGACTTAGCTTCTCATGCTTGCCAAATCGGATAGTTCCATGAATCGGTGAGATCTTTAGGACACATAATCCCCTGGCTGAAATTCCGAGGGTCACCGCTTTGTATCAGCGTAGTGCTTATATCAGTCTCGTGCGATGTGCAGATTCTCCCTGACTGTTTGCACTACATTTGTTGTTACTGCCACCAAATCTGGTCCCAAAAACTCTCTGTCTCCAACGTCGTCCCAACGTAAAGGAGACCTACATTGCCTTCCATACAGAGCTGTGAAGGGAGCCATACCAATACTTTCCTGGTAACTATTATTGTATGCAAATTCGACAAGATGCAGGTGGTCCTCCCACGAACCCTTGAAATCAAGCATACATGCCCGCAACATATCTTCAAGGATATGAATGGTCCGTTCAGATTGTCCATTAGTCTGAGGATGATACGCAGTACTGAAATTCAGACGCATCCCAAGACTAGCATGTAAACTTTTCCAGAAATGAGAAGTGAATCTGCTATCTATGTCAGACACTATACTTATAGAAACTCCATGCAGTCTCACAATCTCCTCCATTTACCTCTTAGCCAGAATTTCTGTGGACTGTCCAACTTGGAACAGAATAAAATGTGCCGACTTGGTCAATCGATCAATGATGACCTAAAATTGCATCATTACCTCTAAGGGTCCGAGGTAGATCGGTCACAAAGTCCATGGTCACATGTTCCCACTTCCATTCTGGAATGGGGAGAGGCTGCAATAATCCCGCAGTTTTCTGGTGTTCAGCCTTCACCTGCTGACAAACCAAACAGGACGCCACACTCTTGGCTACACTCTTCTTCATTCTAGACCACCAATAGTGTTGCTTCAGATCATGGTACATCTTGGTTCCTCCAGGATGGATAGAATATGAGGAACTGTGTGCCTCCTTCAATAATTCCTCCCGAATATCGCCACTTGGCACACAGACTGGCTCCCAAACCTTAACGATCCATCTTCATGAACTCAAAAGTCGGATCGAAGTCCAGCCTCTACTACTCTCGAATCCTCTTCAGCTTAGCATCCCTGACTGGGCTACCTTGATCATGTTCGCCAAATCAGACTGAATTTACAATCCCATCATAACAGTCTCCTCTCCTGAAAGTACAACTTCTATTCCTATTTGTCAGATTGCCCATCGAAGTTACGGCTTAGAAGTTAGCCTCATCACAGTGGGTAGTTGGCTAAGAGCACCTTACACCACGTTCACCTTCCCAGGATGGTATTACAGATCGACGTCATATTCGGCCATGAATTCCAACCATCGACGTTGCCACATATTAAGCTCCTTCTGAGTGAACACATACTTTAGACTCTTTTGGTCGGTGTATATCTTCACATGCTCACCTAATAAGAAATGTCTCCATAATTCAAGGCTAAAATCACCGCTGCCAACTCCAGGTCATGAGTGGGATAGCTCAGCTTGTGTTCCTTCAATAATCTGGAAGCATATGATACAACTCGCCCATGCTAATGAAGGACACAGCCTAACCCTCTCCCAGATGCATCACAGAAAACTTCAAAACCACCTGAACGGTCAGGGATAGTTAAGATAAGAACAGTGGTCAATTGATGCTTCAGCTCATCAAACGTGCACTGGCAATCTTCCGACCAGACATACGCAACATCCTTCTTTGTCAAATGAGTCAAAGGCGAGGCAATCTTCGAGAAATCCTTAATGAACTTCCGATAATACCCAGCTAACCCCAAAAAGCTTCGTATCTTTGTGACTGTCCAAAGAATATGCCAACTTTCCACTGTGGCAACCTTCTCAGGGTCAACAGACACTCCATCTTCAGAGACTATGTGCCCAAGAGATGCAACCTTGGTCAACCAAAATTTGCACTTGCTGAACTTGGCATACAATCGGTGCTTCCTGAGAGTATTCAAAACTATCTACAGATGCTCAGCGTGTTCATCCTCATTCTTCGAGTAGATCAGAATGTCATTGCTGAATACCACCACAAACTTATCTAAATACTCGAAGAAGAGTTGATTCTTCAGCCTCATAAAAGTAGCCAGGGCATTTGTCACTCCAATAGGCATTACAGAAAACTCGTAATGACCATATCGAGTCCGAAACACGGTCTTCGGATCATCAGATTCCCACACCTTCACTTTATGATACCCACTTCTCAAATCCAGCTTCGAATACACCCATGATCCACCAAGCTGATGAAAGATATCATCGATTCGTGGAAGGGGATATTATCCTTTACCGTCACCTTGTTCAATTCCCGATAATCAATGCACATCCTCCGAGATCCATCCTTCTTGTTCACAAGTAACACTGGCACTCCCCATGGTGACACACTTGGACGAATCAATCCCCTATCTGATAAATCAGTTAACTGATTACGAAGCTCAGCTAACTCTAGTGGGGCCATACGGTACGGAGCCTTCGCTATCGGTTGGGCTCCCGGAATCAGATCAATAGTAAACTCCAGGGACCTATCTAGGGGTAATCCAAAGATGTCATTAGGAAAGATGTCAGGAAATTCATCAACAACCCTCGGTAACACTGGCTCTGCCTCCATGCCCAACTACTCCACGACCGTTGCTAGGAACTTCAAAGGCTCAAGCTCACTACTACTATCCCAAAACTCAAACTCTGGATGGTCAAGGATCCAGAAAACCACCCTCCTTAGTCTACAGTCTATATTAGCATAGAACATCCCTAACCAATCCATCCTAAACACGGCCACATAACCGGGAAACTCAATCACTAGAAAGTCTGCATACAACTCTTGCCCCCTATCTCAACTGGATTGTTCGGTATCCTAGATGCGCTCCTAATGATCACATTCCCAGTATAAAAATTCCAACTGGCAACAAAAGAGTCAACCACTATAAAGTACTGGGTCACAAATTTCTTAGACAGAAA
This sequence comes from Scilla litardierei, assembly GCA_030789695.1. NCBI lineage: Eukaryota > Viridiplantae > Streptophyta > Magnoliopsida > Asparagales > Asparagaceae > Scilla > Scilla litardierei. Next base: position 99,475,275 of record CM061134.1, on the reverse strand, counting down.
ACAATGTGATGCCCCAGAATCAAATAGAGAAAAGGCATGGTAGGAGGCTACTCTAACAATACGTACAATATCATCACAATAAAACACAGCTAACTAGCTAAATAAAGCGACTGAGGCTAAAATCAAATAAACTGCAGAGGGGCAAGATTCATACCAGTGATCACCCGACTAGCACCCTCCGAAGCCTCTAATGAGGTCATAGTAAACTGCTACCGTCTCAGAGGAGGAACTGCCCCTGGTACCCTCGTCGCTTCTGAGGAGGTGGAGGGGGTCCTCTCGGTGCAGCCGGTCTCGGTCCTGAAGGTGCCGGAAGGGCAAGCCGTTGCGGCGGTGGCAGAATGCGTCTCTGCTGAACGGGTCGAGTTGTTGCTGACACTGGTGGCACTGGAGCATGACCCAACCGTGGGAAAAATCTGCTGATGTGACTCGGGTCTCCACATGTGTAACACCTGGCGCTCGAAACTCGGCAATCTCTCTGCATATGCCCTGGCTTCCCGCATCTTTCGCATGAAAGCCCCTTCTGTGATGAAGGTGGAGCCCCCGATCCCTTGAATGTCACCCGCTGAACTGGCCCAGGTGTAATCCTCTACTGAGCGATCGGTCATCTGTCACTAGCTGGTAATCTCTCCAGACTCCGTAAGTGGGTCTCATGCTGTCTGGCTGCCTGCAGCATGGCCTCCTGAGTCAACAACTCATGAGTAGACATGGCTACCCAGAACTCTCCATCTAGCCCCATGCAGAAGTGCCTGGCTCTGGTGGCATCTGTCGCTAGAAGCTATGGTGCATACTTACTCAGCAGCGAGAACTCTGCGTCATACTCATCCACTGTCCTCCTACTTTGAGTCAAGTGCAAGAATCTCTACCTCAACTCGTCCTTTGCTGCCTTCGGAAGGAACTTGGCCTCAAACAACTCCAAAAAAGTCTCACAAGCAATGTTTCCCTTCGGTCGCCTCTCCTAAGCCTCCCACAAGTCTCTGGCCTAATGGGTCAACTGGTGCCTCACCAACTCTACCCAACCGTCTCGAGGAAACCGACACATCGTCAGATCATCTTCATTATGTCGTAGCCACTCGTCTACCTTGAGGCTACTCTCCCTGCCCGAGAAATATTGCATACGCAGCTCCCTAACCTCCTTGTAGCTTGACGGCTTCAGCACCGCTACCCTCTCCTCTATCTGACTCATGTGATCTAAAATGCCCATCAGGACCTTAGCCATCAGAATTGACTCTGAGGTCCTGTCACTTGAAGACTTCCCATCACCAGCTGGACTAGTCTCGCCATCCAATGCTCCGGTCTCGCTGGAAGTCCCATTCCCACCTTCCATCTACATGTGAGAAACAGAACAACTAATTAGTACCATGTACTGAATAATTGGAGCCTTACCTGTATTTCCCTTACGCATATCACAGTGATCACTGACCTACATGGGCCACCACAAAACCTGTCACGCTCCGCTACCCAAAATAGGGAGGGTCGGCACGACAAGCCACGGTATTAAGATACCAAGCACTAATGTGTACACCAGAAATATTGCATGCCAGTGCAAACTCTGAGGAAACACAAGCAATAAAAGTACAAACTAAAAAACAGAATAGTACAGCTCCAATCATAGCAGGAAAGTACAAGATACAGCAATGCAAGCAATAAAGTAAAACACAACAATCAGTAACATCCCATTGCCACAGAGCACTATATCTATATAACTAGTACTGTACAAGTCCACTGCACAACCCAGAACATCTAGGGTCCCCACAAAAATACAACTCAATCCTACTGGGTACAAGGGGCAATGGGGGGTACAAAACACTGCTTTCATCTCACTCCCACCCCAGACGCTACACTACAAGTCCCACACTGACTACTAACTCTACAGACCGTGCTGAGACGAGCTACCCTCCGGGGTCTCTGTCCTCAGTCCCGATGCTTGAAGAATGGTACATGTACCTGTGGGGGGAAGGGGACATGTCACAGCGTGCCCAGTAGGAACTCCATAACTCTACTACTCTAATCATAGTGCACAAGCAAGAGAAAAGGCATACATTCAAGGGTTACTGACCTTTAATCGTTGTATGTTAAGTGTTTCATGCATGAATTCGAAACTTAAGTAACGGGTTAAACATCGGGGATTGGACCTCACCCAATAATGTGGGTGGAATGCTATGACTTCCTGAGACAAGCTCTTCCGAAAGAAGCCGTTCATCACACAACCAACTCAAACACAACCCGACCTATTCCCCGCCTCTGAGGGCTCGACAGGAGTGGTCCACAACTCAGTAGTCCATCCCTGCATGTCCACTCGTTACCTTAGTTTCTCCCAACCCTCCTAGGGCACTCACCCACCTCAAGTGGAACGAGTCAACCCTAGGTTTTCTTTTAACTAGCCTTTAATCCTAAAGTATTAAGCATGCAAAATGGTGTCAAATGCACTCTTTTTCACCAAATTTCCTTAAACATAATCTTGCATGTTTCATAAGCCATAAACATAAACATCCAACTTGCACAAACTTGCATTACCCAACATGAAGTAATATCTCCAACATAAACCTCTCAAGGTAACTAAAACTTGCAAACTTATCCATAAACATAAACACAACATAAACATGCATGTTTCAAATGCATAAGCAACTAACATCCAACTCAAAACTTGCAATGTAAATTAACATTTCCAACTTGCAACCACTTTAACTAATTAATGCATTGAATTAGTAACATTAAGCAATCATAATTACACCAAACCATATGTAACAAAAAGCTCATTTAGCAAGGATTTCCTTACCCCTACATGGAAAAAATCTAGGGATTTCAAATTGAATTAAACGTTGGATAGTTAAGTTTTTTTAGAAGGAAGCATAAATGGGTTCACCCATAAAGGGAAATTTTGTGGCTAGGCTTAATATAATTAGGTTGGATTTTGCCATTAGGGTCCTAATGAAAGAAACCTAAGTTGTAAAAAGAATTCTGTTAACCTTTTAAAAGAAAAATTACATTTGGATTAGAAAATAAGGAGTTTATCCCTAAAGCTTAAATTTTTGGGAGGAAGAAACTGTTGGAACTTATCCAACTAAGTTGGATCTTAATCCAACATTGGGCTTATATACGATAAATAATTATATGGTGCTACAACATCATATTAAAGCCCAATGTATAAGTGATCTCATTTTATAAGTTAAGTGGGCTTAAATGAGTCATATAGGTTGTGGGCCTTTATGTGTGGCGACTATTGTGCTTCAATTCATTGATGGGCCGAATTGGAAACCCTAGGGCTAAGGAGGCTAGCCCATATATATATATATATATATATATATATATATATATATATATATATATATATATATATATATATATATATATATATATATATACATACACATATATACATATATATATATCTATATTATAAAACATGGATGTTATCATGGGTTATTGGATAAGAGTTTTTGGATAAGAGTTGAGAAATTGGGTATAAATGAGGGATGTTATTAAGAGAAATTGGATAAGATAAGAGAAATTAGATATGTGAAGAGAAATTGAGTTTGAAAGTTTTGGGGGGAATCTTTTAAATTGGGGGGGAACTATTTGATTGTAAAACTTAAAATTTTGAAAACCCAAAACTTTGGGAAAACCATCAGCTAACCCCAAAACTCCACGAGCCGCCCAAAATTTGGGCAATCTCTCTTTCTCTATCTATCTCCCCCAAAGACCCACGGGATGATCTTGCGTTCTCCCTAGATTCAGGCCATCTGGAGTCTGAGAGGTCGGTCAAGGAAGAACCCGATTAGTCCAGAGCTGAGACTGCGAAGGCGATGGTGAATAATTGTTGTGTGGCCCAGGTTCAGCTGACCGCGATGGCAAGCCCTAGATCGACGACTTCCGGATCGCAAGTCCACCTCTTGGCTTGGCACGCTTGCAATGTTCGGATGAGGAGCAGGTAGGAGATTAAGATAAATAACCATTGTTTTTGTGATTCTTTCATGTGTTCTTGATTTCTGCAAAAAATCTGTTTGGTTCTTTGATGTTGGTAGAAATTTTGGGATCCGGAACAATGGTTATTTGGGATAGGCTATATTGGGATGAGGAGGGGCAGGTAGGAGATTAATGGGGAACAATGGCGTGCCAACACAATCTGTTTGTTCTACCAACACAATCTATTTGGGATACGCCATTGTTCTACCAACATCAAACAGATTGTGTTGGCACGCCATTGTTCCCCATGGTTATTTGGGATAGGCTATATTTGGGAACAATGGCTTGGCACGCTTTTTGATTCAATGGAGATTAAGATAAAAACCTGCTCCTCATCCGGAACAATGGCTTGGCACACTTTTTGATTTTTGCTTTCATGTGTTCTTGATTTCTGCAAAAAATCTCCTACCTGCACTCAAATTTCCATTGAATCAGATTATTTGGGATATGCTATATTGGTTAATGATGTTGGTAGAAATTTTTGTTAATTTTAGCAATTTTTGCTTTTTCAGGACTGAATTTGAGTGCAGTTGAGCTCATCTTAACCTTTATCCCAAAAAATCTGGTGTTTTAATTTAAATTTTGTTATGTGGAATTTTATTTAAGAATTGATGTCGGTTTTAATCTAATTTTTTCTCATATCTTATGCAATTCAACATTGATTACAGTGAGATCGACTGAACTTCATAAATTCCTTAGGGATGCATGGGATGCACGGAATGCACGGAATGCACGGAAGGTATTTGATGAAAATCCTGAGAGGAGAATTGGAGCTGGACATTACCTACATATTTTGAACTCACATCCACGTATTGCAGGTTGTCTCGGAGTTGCTACAGTTTTGGGATTGAATGAAGAGTGCCAATTTCAGAACTTTTTATTTTGAGAATATCAAGTAATGAAAGTATATGCTATTGGTATTTATGGTTATGATGAAACAAATATTTCTTCTTATTATTACATGCAAGGATGAATACTTCTACATAATATCAATGAATTTTGATCAATGTTAACATGTCAAGAATGGAAGTTCTAAAGTGTTATGTGATTGTTCTTCTGACCTTCATCTGTACCAATGTTTGCTATATTGAGCGCATGGAATTTGTTTGTGTTGGTGTTGTGAGTTGGAATTTGGAATGATATAGTTTTAAACTGATTTTTTTTGTATTTTATATATCCTAAAACTATAAATATGATATTATAAGAACTATAACAGTATGTTATATATTATAATCAGGATGGAATGTTAAGTGCAGATTATGGCAAGTGTATATTTGGAATGTTATAGCAGATTTGGAATGTTATTCTTCTTAAATGTATCATTCAATCAGGTTCTTCTTTTAAGGGTTGTTGTGCTAAAGCTTGCCAATTTCGTCCTCTCTACTTGCAATTACTTTGTTTGTGTTGGTGTCGTGAGTTGGCATTTGAAATGCTATAGTTTTAAACTGAAATTTTTTGTATGTTATATATCCTGAAACTATAACTAGGATATTATAACAACTATAACAGTATATTATATCATAATCAGGTTGGAATGTTAAGTGCAGATTATGGTACGTGCATATTTGGAATGTTATAGCAGATTTGGAATGTTACCTTCAGCACTTAAAATATTTTACCTTCATCACTTTAATGGATCAAATTGGAATGTTAAATGATAAGTGCAAATTTGGAATGTATCATTTAAGTGCATATTCCAAAATATAACATTCATGTATCAGATTATCATTTAAGTGCAAATTGTTAAGTTAAGTGCATATTTGGAATGTTATTGCAGATTTGGAACATTATTCTTCTTAAAAGTATCATTCAATCAGGTTATTATTCAATCAGGTTCTTCTTTTAAGGGTTGTTGTGCTAAAGCTTGCTGATTTCATCCTCTCTACTTGCAATAACTTTGTTTGTATTGGTGTTGTCAGTTGGCATTTGGAATGCTATAGTTTTAAATTGAAAATTTTTGTATGTTATTTATCCTGAAACTATAACTAGCATATTATAACAACTATAACAGTATGTTATATATATAATAATCAGGTTGGAATGTTAAGTTCAGATTATGGTAAGTGCATATTTGGAATGTTATAGCAGATTTGGAATCTTATTCTTCTTAAATGTATCATATATCAGATTGGATTGTTACCTTCAGCACTTCAATGGATCAGATCGAAATGTTAAATGATAAGTGCAGATTTGGAATGTATCACTTAAGTGCATATTCCAAAATATAACATTCATGTGTCGGTTTGGGGAAATTTTGTGAGAGGACTTTTGGGAAATTTTAATTTTTTTGCCATTAATTTTGGTAAAGACTTCAACTTGAACGATTGAATCCTCCTACGACCTCTGCTACAGATCCAAGCTAAAGAATCTGAAAGGGGTCATCGTCAAGGTCCTCATCATGTGGCTCAACATCGACAAGGTCGAGTTGTCTGATTCAATGGAAATTTTGGGATGGGCTGTATTGGTTAATGATGTGGGTAGAAATTTTTGTAAATTTTAGCAATTTTTTCCTTTTCAGGACTGAATTTGAGTGCAGTTGAGCTCATCGTAACCTTTATCCCAAAAAATCTGGTTTTTTAATTTTAATTTTGTTATGTGGAATTTTATTGAAGAATTGATGTCGGTTTTGATCTAATTTTTTCTCATATCTTAAGCATTTCAACATTGATTGCAGTGAGATCGACTGAACTTCATAAATTCCTTAGGGATGCACAAATGCACGGAATGCACGGAAGGTATTTGATGAAAATCATGAGAGGCGAATTGGAGCTGGACATTACCTGCATATTTTGAACTCACATCCACTTACTGCAGGTTCTCTCGGAGTTGCTACAGTTTTGGGTTTGAATGAAGAGTGCCAACTTTAGATCTTTTTATTTTGAGAATATCAAGTAATGAAAGTATATGCTATTGGTATTTATGGATATGATGAAACAAATATTAATTCTTATTATTACATGCAAGGATGAATACTTCTACATGATATCAATAAATTTTGATCAATGTTAACATGGCAAGAATGGAAGTTCTAAAGTGTTATATGATTGTTCTTCTGACCTTCATCTGTACTAATGTTTGCAACATTGAGCGCATGGAATTTGTTTGTGTTGGTGTTGTGAGTTGGAATTTGGAATGGTATAGTTTTAAACTTAATTTTTTTGTATTTTATATATCCTAAAACTATAAATAGGATATTATAAGAACTATAACAGTATGTTATATATCATAATTAGGTTGGAATGTTAAGGGCAGATTATGGTAAGTGCATATTTGGAATGTTATAGCAGATTTGGAATGGTATTCTTCTTAAATGTATCATTCAATCAAGTTATTATTCAATCAGGTTCTTCTTTTAAGGGTTGTTGTGCTAAAGCTTGCCAATTTCATCCTCTCTACTTGCAATTACTTTGTTTGTGTTGGTGTCGTGAGTTGGCATTTGGAATGCTATAGTTTTAAACTGAAAAATTTTGTAAGTTATATATCCTGAACAATAACTAGGATATTATAACAACTATAACATTATGTTATATCTTAATCAGGTTGGAATGGTAAGTGCGTATTATGGGAAGTGCAGATTTGGAATGTTATAGCAGATTTGGAATGTTACCTTCAGCACTTAAAATATTTTACCTACAGCACTTCAATGAATCAGATTGGAATGTTAGATGATAAATGCAGATTTGGAATGTATCATTTAAGTGCATATTCCAAAATATAACATTCATGTATCAGATTATCATTTAAGTGCAGATTGTTAAGTTAAGTGCATATTTGGAATGTTATTGCAGATTTGGAATGTTATTCTCCTTAAATGTATCATTCAATCAGGTTATTATTTAATCAGGTTCTTCTTTTAAGGGTTTTTGTGCTAAAGCTTGCCGATTTCATCCTCTCTACTTGCAATTACTTTGTTTTTGTTGGTGTTGTGAGTTGGCATTTGGAATGCTATAGTTTTAAACTAAAATTTTTTGTATGTTATTTATCCTGAAACTATAACTAGGATATTATAACAACTATAACAGTATGTTATATATCATAATCAGTTTGGAATGTTAAGTTCAAATTATGGTAAGTGCATATTTGGAATGTTATAGCAGATTTGGAACTTATTCTTCTTAAATGTATCATATATCAGATTGGAATGTTACATTTAGTACTTCAATGGATCAGATTGGAATGTTAAATGATAAGTACAGATTTGGAATGTATCATTTAAGTGCACATTCCAAAATATAAGATTCATGTGTCAGATTATCATTTAAGTGCAGATGTTAAGTTATATGTGCAGGTTGTAAATGCATGTGTGCCATCAAGTTGGTGATATAGTTCAGGATATAAATTTCATTTTATTATTCTTCCGCAACCCTCCTTATCATTTTGCCCTGATTTTTCTGTTTTCTCAATTTTTTCTCAGGTTCTTCACATATCCACTTGCCTTCAATTAGGTTCTTCACCTCTCTACTTTCATTATCTCAACAAAAAATCATGTTTTTCATGCTCTTTTGTTCTATTTGTGCTAAAGCTTGTTGATTTCAGTTTTTTAAATGTTATTCTTCTTTTAAGGGATAGCATGTAGTAAATCGGAGGATTCAAATGCCATTATGGTTTGGATGTTTGGTTTTTGTTATGCTGATGTTGTGATGTTTCTTAAACATTATATCATGTGTTTTTCTTTGCAATGTAATCGGTGGTTTCTCTTGCTAAATATTCCATCAGCCAGTCTTCTGCAAATTGTGTGTATCTAGATTCAGTATGGATATTCTAAAATGTCAGGAGAATGATCTTCATTTTAATTATTGGTAAATAGGTGGCTCTTACCTGTTAGTATTATGTAATGTAGAATTTTGTTTCTTTATGTGTTCCAGACTTCAGGAGCAAGGAAATAGTCACTCATTGGCTTATGATATAGGTTGATTCAGGAGCAAGGATAAAAATAGGTACACTAAACAAATTTAAGTGTGGTATATGAAGAGAAACAAGTAATGTTGCATTTAAAAAAATACACACACCACATTAATTTAGGAGAGCTTAGTGACCATTCACCCAAAAAGACAGGTCAATAGGCCATTATGTAACTGGCTAATTGGCCATCATTTTTATTTGTGGTATGGACTATTACAACAAAGCACCTCACTGCATCCTTAACCTAGCATGTCTTTCCAATTTATAACGAAGAAATTTGTTGCATGCCCACATGTAGTGCATCTTTGCATTGTCTTTTCGAAATATTACATATCTTAGTCATCTATGCCTTCCAACCAACCGAAACCTCTCAATTTAAACCGGAGAAATAACCAAGATATTTTTAATTTGAATTCATGTCCAAAGAGACTCAACCAAAATGCTTAACCACAAAGCCTACATATTGTCCTTTTATTTTGAACAGTGATCATAAAAAGAATAGATGTTGTCAACTTATATGGACAAAATAAGGCTTGAAGAGGTTGTATTTTAGCTGTAGACTATACATCATCGCCATCAACATAATGACAACCAAGTTGCTAAAAATAAAGTCAGCTACACCATAAAAATTCTAACCCGTAATCATTGTTGAATTTAAGTCAGTTGTATTCACATGCTCAATTGTATTCCCATACTGCTATTTTTTAAACAAAAATAGATGTTATATTCTATCTTTTACTCGATCACATGTTATATATGGTTGCATTGTGGATTACAATTAACTGTATTGTTGTTTTCTATTTTACAGGACAAGGATGCTGACTCCGAGATAGATGTATGTTCGTTTGTTGAGTAGTATTAATTCCTCATGTTTTCATGATTTACTAACTCCAACCACAAAAGAATACAGTAACTCAAAGAGACTACATTTGAAGTGCAGGATGTTATGACATGAAGTGCAACAAACCTCTTCGAGGCACTTCACTGCAGGATGTCTTCATAATATGGGATCAAAGAAACTACTGGATGCCACATGTCTTCATGTTACCTGCAGGTTTGCATTTGTATCCCTGACTGTACATTTAATTTGTGTGCAAAATTTTCCCTTTTTGTGTGTGCAATATTTATTTTTTTATTTTTATTCGTGTAGGCTCACATGAAGGAATACTATTTGGTGTTTATTTGGTGTGCGTAACTATTAATTTCTTCCTTTTGTTTTAGTCCAGCTAATCGGGCTTATTGTGAATATGGGCATCCACGTAAACCTTAGGCTTATAGGGATGTGGATTTCTTCCCATTTGAACATATTCTTGATACAATGCTTCACAAGCTCTGGGATGAACTTCAATTGGTACTATGCCCATTCATTTTTGCCTTTTCTGCATAAGTTATCTAAATTTTCCCATAGCTGTTTACTTTGATCATTAGGAAGTGAATTATAATTCCCATAAATTACCTAAAACAGATACCCAAAAAATATTGTAATTTCCATGTTGGTTCCTAATGGCTTGGGTTGAAAATTCACGGTTTTGATGTAATTGTATTTGTTCTCCCCCTAAATCACTGAGCAAAAAAACTTAGTGCTAACTAATATTTAGTGTTTTTGGTGCATGCATTTTTTAGTGCAATTTAAACGGCATGAATTTTATTTAGTGCATGAATTTTCTTATCCTATCAGGATGTATCCATCTATTACTCTGATTCATACTATTTTCATATGTTTGCATTGGCATGTGACTTACTACATCTGCCCTTTTCCCCCAGAATTATGGTCACTGGTTTGATATAGTTGGGGGGGTATTTTACTTAGCCACTGTAGTTGATTTACCAAGTGTGGTGGGGATATTTCTAGCAAAGAATTGACTTATCGAGCTTAATCTATGAATTTCTCCTTTAGTCTATAATTTGAAATCAATATATTACTATTCACAAAAGGGAAGTTGCAAAGTATCAGTTGCTTTTAGTATCTGTTGCAAGAAAAAAACAATCCATTTGCACTGAAATTATGCAAGTTTTTGTGGAGTCCTAACCAATGTTCGTGACCTGGTCCTTAGTAGTTTACTCACATAAGGTGGCAAGCTGCTATGTGATTTGAATTTGCATAATTATGACGTGATGTAATAGTTTTAGGGATGTATCAATTATTAACCCTGACACATGAGTGGTAATTAGATCTGTGTCTGTTGGTATTTCGAGTTGTCATCACATGTTTTATTAACATGAAGAACATGATTGTATAATATTGATTTTCTTTGGGTCCTTTTTTGTTACACAACTTACATAACTGAAGAATGGATGGCCTTTGTGTAGGTGGAGCCAAATGATTATGGATTGTTGGCAAACTGGGAAAGGAGTCCACGATGGATGATAAATTGGTACAGTTAAAGAAGGAAATGGCAACACCGTATAATCGAAAGCTACCTCAGCCTCCAAAATGCACTTTCTTCCAGATTGGTGGACTGTACTTTGGTGTGTCTTTCCATATATACTGATTATGTATTACTTACAGCTTCATCAGTAATTTCGGATACAAAAATGCATGATTTATTATGATGCCAAAACAGTGTAAGCTTTGTAATATTAGTGCAGCCAAACTGTCTTAAGATGAAGTATGTTGTATCTGTTGGCTACTTTTCCAACTCCATCAACTTCTTTAGGTTGGTTGTGTAAAAAAACTCTTTGACAAATAAGTAAACTTAACGGGTAAAATGATAGTATGCCCTACATAGTACATGGTTCTGGAGCTGATGAGTGCTTATTTAACCATAATATTTCACTATAGTTGTTCCTGCAAGCCAGAGCCGGGAAATTTTTGACATATCATTGTGGAATCCTATTTTATGTATTAGTTGTTCTGAATTATGTAGTAATATATGGTAACTGCAATTATATTAACCATCATTGTATTTCTAATCTACAACTCGCAGGTGTTACAATATCATTTTCAGTTGGTTCATCTCTGGGACTCTTCAGGCTTAACATCAAATGAGAATTCCCTATGGGTAATTGTTGGTGTTTAAGTAAACTCATGTGTACTTTGTAAGCATGCTTAGATACATGTAGATGTAGCAAATTTTAGAGTGGTACGTATGAAGCAATGCTGACAGAGCAAGAATTGTTGTATCAAACACATGTTTGCATGTGTATGGGGTTCATGTTAGAAGTTTGTGTTATTTCGGTGCACTTGATTTTGTGATTTTTGGCCTGAAGTTTAGTTAACTCGATTTATAAATCATGATGCATTGCTGATGCTGACATCCAGCTTTCCTTTATCTACTAGAGTTTCCTATTTTGCGTATTTATTGCACGGTGCTTGGCCTTTTGGTGATTTGGGTGTTTTTGGGGGTGGGGGATAGGGGGGTTGTGTGCATGTGTGGAGTCCCCCTAGCACTTTTTCTTTGAGGTAGCCAGATATTTTTTCTTTTAGTTGTTTGTTCTAATCTCTCTTTGGTTTGATACTTGGTGTTTTGTAGTGAGAAGAAGCACATGATGAAGAAGAAGAGTGTACAAAAGTTTTGATTTTTTGTTGATTCAGCTCATGAAATCTTGCTATGTCATTTGTAATTTTGTGAAATCTTGCCTGAAGGTGGAGCGACATTGGAATTCAAGCTCGGGGACAAGCATTAGCGAGTTTCCTTAGTACACATGCAAGTTTCCTTAGTACACATGAATGTGGTGGTCTGTCCATTATCTGAGAAATTGTTGTGGTCTGTACATTGTAAGAGATAGGAGACCATGTTTACTGAACAACAAAGTTCAAATACACTTTGTGGTTTGTATATTGTAATAAATAGATTTCATAACAAATTTCACATCATATAGACAGAGTCTGATCATAGAGATTTGACCTCTTCATTGAGCCTCTTAAAGAAATTTGACAATGTCCTTCAACATATCTTTTATTTTTGGCAAGAAATTGTTGTGTCCTTTGCGGGG
>CM061134.1:99373320-99461974 GCA_030789695.1 Scilla litardierei | reverse complement strand
TGTAGATCTACCTGTTCCAACGGAAATTTTTGCGGGCTTTTCTTTCCTTGGGAATATTTTCTACATTTTCTGTAAGATATGTATTTTTTATTAAATGATATGACTTTTTGGCCTAATTTGTTCTTCCCTTTTATAGTTAAAGATGGCGATCTCCCGGTTCCAACAACTATTTTTACGGATTTTTTTAGAGCTCCAGGCTATTTTCTATATTTTATGAAAAATATGAACCTTTTTTTTATTAACGGATCTATTATGGCCAAATTTTGCCTTCTTTTATTTTTCAGTTGAAGATGGTGTTCTCCCGGTTCCAACAGGCATTTTTGTGGATTTTTTTGAGCTTCGAGCTATTTTCTACATTTTATGGAACTATGTCTCTTTTTATTAAATGAAATGATTTTTATTGCCTAAGTTTGTCTTATCTTAGTTGTAGTTGAAGATGGCGATCTCCTGGTTCCAACAGACAATTTTGCAGATTTTTCTGAGTTGGGGGCTATTTTCTATATTTTATGGAAGATATGGATCTTTTTATTAAAGGATATAATTTTAATAGACTAAGTTTGTCTTCTCGTATTTTTCAGTTGAAGATTACGATCTCCTGTTTCTAATGGATATTTTTGCAGATTTTTCTGACCTCGAGCCTATTATCTATATTTTCTGAGAGACATAAATCTTTTTATTAAATAATATGATTTTAGGCCTAATTTTGTCTTCTCTTATTTTTTTTGTTGAATATGGCAATCTCCTGGTTCTAACGGACCTTTCTGCAAAATTTTCGTAATAGCGGTCAATTTTCTACATTTTCTGTAAGACATGAGATTTATATTAAATGATATAATTTTTATAGCATAATTTTCTCTTCTCTTATTTTTCAATTAAAGATGGTGATCTTCTGATTCCAACAGAAATTTTTGCGGATTTTTCTAAGATCTGGGCTATTTTCTACATTTCCTTAAAGATATGCATCATTTTATTAAATGATATGATTTTTGGCCTTATTTTGTCTTCTCTTATATTTTCTGTTGAAGATGGCGTTCTCTCGGTTCCAATAGAAATTTTTGCGGATTTTTCTGAACTGAGGACTATTATATATAGTTTAATGAAGATATGTATATTTTTAATAAATGATATGATTTTTATCGACTAATTTTGTCTTCTCTTATTTTTAGTTGAAAATGTCTATCCCCCGGTTCCAATGGAAATTTTTGCAGATTTTTCTAAACTTCAGTCTATTTTCTACACTTTCTGTAAGATATGATTCTTTAAATTAGATGATATGATTTTTATAGCCTAATTTTGTCTTCTCTTATTTTTTGTTGGAGATGGCAAACTCATAGTTCTAACAGACATTTTTGCAGATTTTTAATAGCTACGGGCTATTTTCTACATTTTCGGTAAGATATGAATCTTTATATTAAATGATATGATTCTTATAGCCTAATTTTGTCGTCTTTTATTTTTCAGTTGAAGAGGGTGATCTCCCGGTTCCAACGGACATTTTTGCATATTTTTCTGAGATCTGGGCTATGTTCTACATTTTCTAAAATATATGGATCATTTTATTAAATGATATGATTTTAAGGCCTAATTTTGTCTTCTTTTTTTGGTAAAGATGGTGATCTCCCGGTTCCAAAGAACATTTTTGCAGATTTTTCTGAGCTCGGGTCTATTTTCTAAATTTTATTGAAGATATGTATCTTTTTATTAAATGATATAACTTTTTTGCGGATTTTTTTGGGACTCGAGGCGATTTTTCTACTTGTTCAAGAAGATACTGATCTTTTTATTAAATGATATGATTTTTTTGGATTAAGTTTGTCTTCATTTATTTTTTCGTTGAAGATGGTGATCTCCCAGTTCTAACCGACATTTTTACGGATTTTTCTGAGTTCTGGATTGTTTTCTACATTTTCCGTATGATATGAATATTTTTATTAAATGATATGATTTTTATAGCATAAGTTTGTCTTCTTTTATTTTTTTTCAGTTGAAGATGGCGATCTCCAGGTTCCAAAGAATATTTTTGTGGATTTTTTCGTCTCGGTGCTATTTTCTATATTTTCTGGAAGATATGTTTCTTTTTATTAAATGACTTGATTTTTGGCCTAATTTTGTCTTCTCTTATTTTTCTGATGAAAATGCCGATCTCCTAGTTCCACCGGATATTTTTGCGAATTTTTCAGATCTACGGTCAATTTTCTCTATTTTCTGTAAGATATGTATCTTTATATTAAATGATAGGATTTTTATGACCTAATTTTGTCTTCCCTTATTTTTCAGTTGAAGATGGCGATCTTCCAGTTACAATGGATATTTTTATTGATTTTTTTGAGCTCGAGGTTATTTTGTTCATTTCATTGAATATATGGATATTTTTATCAAACGATATGGTTTTTGTAGTCTAATTTTGTCTTCTCTTATTTTTTTAGTTGAAGATGGCGATCTTTCAATTCTAACGAACATTTTTATGAATTTTTCTAAACTCGGGGCTATTTTTTATATTTTCTCGAAGATATGGATCTTTTTATTAAATGATATGATTTTTGGCCTAATTTTGTCTTCTCTTATTTTTTCGTTGAAGATGGCGATCTCCCGCTTTTAACGGACATTTTTGCAGGATTTTTTAAGCTCCGCACTATTTTCTACATTTTCTTTAAGATATGAATCTTTATATTAAATCTTATGATTTTTATAACCTAATATTGTCTTCTTTTATTTTTCAGTTAAAGATGGCGATCTCCCTATTCCAACAGACATTTTTGGGAATTTTTCTAAGCTCGGGGATATTGTCTTCATTTTATTCGAGACATGGATCTTTTTATTAAATGATATGATTATTATAGCCTAGGTTTGTCTTCTCTTATTTTTAATTTGAAGATGCCGCTCTCTCGATTCCAATAGACATTTTGCAAATTTTCTGAACTTGGTGCTATTTTCTACCTTTTATGGAAGATATGGATCTCTTTATAAATGATATAATTTTTATATCATGTGTTTGTCTTCTCTTATTTTTAAGTTGAAGATGGTAATCTACCGGTTTCAACAGACATTTTTGCTGGTTTGTCTTAGTTTGTGGCTATTTTTCTACATTTTCTAGAAGGTATAGATCTTTTGATTAAATGATATGATTTTAGCCTAATTTTGACTTCTCTTTTTTCAGTCGAAGATGGCGATCTCCCAGTTCCAACAGACATTTGTGCGGATTTTTCTAAGCTTAGGGTTATTTTCTACTTTTTTTAATAAGATATGGATATTTATATTAAATTATATGATTTTTATAGCCTAATTTTGTATTCTCTTATTTTTTTCTGTTGAAGATGTCGATCTCCCAGTTCCAACAGACATTTTTGCGGATTTTTCTGAGCTCGGGGCTATTTTTCTACATTTTCAAAAAGTTATGGATCTTTTTATTAAATGATATGATTTTAGGACCAATTTTGTCTACTCTTAATTTTTTCGTTTAAGATGGCAATCTCCCATTTCCAACGGACATTTTTGCGGATTTTTTTAGCTCTGGGCTATTTTCTAATGTTTCTGTAAGATATAAATCTTTATGTTAAATGATATGATTTTTAGCCTAATTTTGTCTTCTCTGATTTTTCAGTTGAAGACAGCGATCTCCTGATACCAACGGACATTTTTGTGAATTTTCTAAGCTTGAAACTATTCTCTACAGTTTATTGAATATATGGATCTTTTTATTAAATGATATAATTTTTATAAACTATGTTTGTCTTCTCTTATTTTTTTTAATTGAATATGGTGATCTCCTGGTTCGAACGAACATTTTTGCAGATTTTTTTGAGCTCCAAGAAACCGTCGTCTTCAACTGAAATATAATAGAAGACAAAATTCGGAACCAGGAAATCGCCATCTTTTATAAATGTCGGTTATAACCGAGATATCTCCATCTTCAACTGATAAGATTTTATGTATCATTTTCTCACCTTGGTGCTATTTTCTACATTTTATGAAATGTATGGATCTTTTTTAAATTGATATGATATTTATAGCCTAAATTTGTCTTCTCTAATTTTCCAGTTGAAGATATCTATCTTTTGATATGATTTTTGGCCTAATTTTGTCTTCTCTTTTATTCTAGTTGAAGATGGCAATCTCCTGGTTCCAACATACATTTTTGTGGATTTTCTGAGCTCGGGCTATTTGCCACACTTTGGGAAGATATGAATCGTTTTATTAAAGGATATGATATTTTGGGCTTTTATTTTCTTCTTTTATTTTTCATGTTGAAGATGGCGATCTCCCGGTTCCAACAGAAATTTTGACGAATTGTTTTCAGCTCGGGGCTATTTTCTACACTTTTTGAAAAATAAGAATCTTTATAATAAGTGATATGATTTTTTATCCTAATTTTATCTTCTCTTATTTTTCAGTTGAAGATGACGATCCCCCGCTTCCAAAGTCCATTTTTGTGGATTTTTTGAGCTCCAGGCAATTTTCTACATTTTATCAAAGATGAGGATCTCTTTATTAATGACAAGATTTTTGTAGCCTAATTTTGTCTTCTCTTATTTTTCAGTTGAAGATGGCGATCCCCCGGTTCCAACGGACATTTTCGCGAATTTATCTTAGATTGTGGATTTTTTCTACATTTTTTGGAAAATATGAATCTTTTTATTAAATGAAATGATTTTTTGGCCTAATTTTGTCTTCTCTTTTTTTAGCTGAATATTGAGATGTCACAGTTCCAACCAAGATGTGTGTGGATTTTTCTGACCTCGGGGCTATTTTCTACATTTTCTGTATGATATGAATATTTATATTAAATTATATGATTTTTAAAACCTAATTTTCTTTTATCTTATTATTTCAGTAGAAGATGGCGATATCCCGATTTCAAAAGACATTTTTGCCAATTTTTCTGAGATTGGATATAGTTTTCTACATTTTTGGGAAGTTATGGATCTTTTTATTAAATGATATGATTTTCAGAACTATTTTTTTCTTTCTTATTTTATTGTTGAAGATGGCGATCTCTCAGTTCCAACCAAGTTTTTTGCGGATTTTTCTGAGCTCCGGGCTATTTTCTACATTTTCGAAATGTTCTGAATCTTTTTATTTAATGATATTATTTTAAGCCTAATTTTGTCTTCTCTTATTTTTAGTTGAAGATGGCGATCTCTCGGTTCCAACATACATTTTTGCGTATTTTTTTTAGCTCGCTGCTATTTTCTACATTTTATGGAAGATATATACCTTTTTAATAAATAATATGGTTTTTATAGCCTAAGTTTGTCTTTTCTTTTTTTAGTTGAAAATGGCGATCTCCCAGTTCCAACTGATATTTTTGCAGATTTTTCTTAGATTGAGACTATTTTTCAACATTTTCTGGAAGATATAGACAATTTTATGAAAGATTTGATTTTTTGGCCTAATATTTACCTTTTCTTTTTATTTGAGCTCTGGGCTATTTTCTTCTTTTTCTATATATTATGAATATTTATATTAAATGATATGATTTTTATTACCTAAATTTGTCTTCTCCTATTTTTCAGTTGAAGATGGGGATTTGCCGATTCCAAGCAAAAATTATTGCAGATTTTTATGAGCTCGGTGTAATGCCCTGCTAAGCTACTGCACAAGTACTAGAGGGGGGGTGAATAGTACTTTAAAATAATTAAGAGGCTAATTCATAATTACTTGCAAACTCTACCAAACAATGCGGAAAAGTAAATGTTAGACAACAAAGAAACAATCGCAAACAACGATATTACTGGGTTTGGATCCACCCAAGTCTCCCCGACTTGTTCCCGGTGATCCTACGTCCCAACCACCCGGATCCCCTCCGGATACTTGAGTTAGAAACCCTAACTCAAGATTTCCACTATGAAATACTTGTGAAAAAACCTTCACAAGTCAAATCATACACAAAGTAATTTGTGACTCCCACAACCCGGGATCACAACCACACTCTCACAACCGAGAGTGAAACTTACAATATGAAAGTAAATGAAATAGAAACTTCTTACCGACAAAATACCTATGCCTTGAGTAATGCTTACGAATTAGGGCAAGGATGATTTCGAGGAAGAAGAAGTGGCACCAAACCCTAGCTCCAAGATGTAGATCAGCGATGGAGAGCTATGGGGATGTTGGTGACCTAGAATCAAGCACTTGGCTTGGAAGGCTTCACACTCAATGAATCTCTCTTTGGAAGTAAGAGTGAGGAGAGATTATTGAATGGAATGAAAGAGCTTTGAATGAGCTTGGAATGATTTCTATTGATCTCTAAACTTGCAATAATATCAGCCTTGACTGCAATGAATGCAGCCCATCAAGTATTTATAGGATAGAGGAGAGAGAGAAAGAAATTCGAGTCATTAAATGCTCCAACGGCTCTTTTCTGAACTCAACTAGTCGGTCAAAGAACAACCACCGATCGACTAGTTCATCAACTAGTCGGTCGGTCATTTAACGTAGACCGACTAATGGAAGAACAGCCAAAAGGTTGAAGCACAGACAAAAGGAACTAGTCAGTCCAAGAAGAGTAGCTGACCGACTAGTTTCACAACTAGTCGGTCGGTTACTTAACTGAGACCGACTAAGAGATAAAACTAAAGTCTGAGCACAAATTGATTTAGTCGGTCCAAGAACAAATGTTGACCGACTAATTCACCAACTAGTCGGTCGCCAAATGAGCATAGACCGACTAACGATAAACAGTAAGTTAGGTGAAAATTGGCATGTACAGTAAAGCTAAACTAGTCGGTCCAAGAAGGAAAGTTGACCGACTAGTTCATCAACTAGTCGGTCGATCAATGAACACAAACCGACTAATGATAAACAGTAGCTCAGGCTCAAATGTTCATGTACATGGAAAGCTCAACTAGTCGGTCACAGAAGCATCACTGACCGACTAGTTCATAAACTAGTCGGTCGGTGAGTCAACTTAGACCGACTAACTGTAAACAGTAAAGAGCTTAGAATTGACTGACAAAAACTAGTCGGTCCAAGAAGCTTTGCCGACCGACTAGATCACCATCTAGTCGGTCAGTTCTTCTTCTTGAACCAACTAACATGCACAAGAAGTCGCGAATCGAAGCGCGAAGCTTCGGGAAAGTTTGTATGGACTTCTACTAAGATCCTAGAGCTAAGATATGAGCGTTATGAAGATTTAAACCGTAAGACCTACTGAAGGCTTAACATTCTACGAAAGAAGTTTAAAGACTATAAATAAAACTAGACGATACCGTCTTCAATAGCTTCAATCGAATCTTCATGACTTCTAAAATGGTCCATAAGCTTCAACGAAGCTTTAGGCATACGATCACGTGCTTTGAGAAGTCTCGAGATGTCGCTTTGGATGTTTATATGAATTTGGCGACGATCTCCATAACTGCGCTCACAAATTGTTAGTTCACGATATATTTATGTATGTTCATCATCCAAAACCAAATCCGGGGAGTCCAATATCCAACATTCTCCCCCTTTTTGGTGATGAAAAACCAACATAAATAATAATCAACAATAATAATTCAACTGAAATTTACTTACTTCCCCTGCATTGATGACACGTTAATTCCAATTTAAACAATAATAATACGCATCAAGCAGACGAGTAAAGTATATCAATGAGAATCGATTATTGAAATATCGAATACCAAAAGTTGGTTATTGAAATATCGGATTTGAAAATCCATTTATATATCTTAACTCCCCCTGAATCTAACATATCAAATTAGATTCTTGGAAAAATGCTCTAAATTTTCATTTAGCACATCGTTATTATTATATCTCTCCCCCTTTGGCATAAGCAAAAAGAGCAGGAGGAGAACAACGACAACAACAATGGCTTCAAATAAAAAGCACGGGAGTCGTAGAATACGACCATGGCTCAAGTGACACCAAAGAAAAATACGAAAGAAATCAAGGCGTGTCAATGAGACCAAAGTCGAAAATCGGTAAATAAAATCATCAAAACTCAAATCAATTTTACGGATTGAGTTATGGAATATACTCTCCAATATCAACATTCTTGGTTAATTTAGTGCATGGAAAACAATTCTATGTTTCCATAGAAGAAATTTCTATTAAACCAAGTTAATATCGTCGAGCGACGAAATCAAACATCAGAGACATAAAAGAAATTATAAATTGTGCACAATAGAATGAAATGTCAAATGCGATGTATATATATATAAAATATGAACCAGAGTACATCAAAAGTATACATCACTGACATACAAAACATCGATCCAACGATCAGGGCACACAAAACTACATCAAAATAGCACACACGACATCAGAATGTCACAAAACATACAACATCATCAGAATACATCATCATACATCCAAAAGTATCAAAATACATCAAAATGATCCAGAACCCCACTCTATCCTACCCAAACTCTCTCACACTAGATGTATCATCCAAGGAGCATCGGAGAGTCCTCAAAGAAGCTCAAGAGGAAGCGGCAGGATCTGCTGCAGCAGCAGGCTCTGCAGGAGAAGTGGTGGTCACAGGAACATCTGGAATGTCAACGGGAGCGATGGCAGAAGTAGCAATCTCTGGAGCAGCAACAGTAGTGGCCTCGGGAGCACCGGTCGGAGTATCCACCGCAGGAGCAGTGGCAACAGGTGTGCTCTTAGGGGCACCAGCAGACGAAGCAGCAGCAGCATCACCAGAAGTGCCCTCAGGGATACGAGTAGAAGCACGAGCAAGCTCCTCAATGTCCTCCTCATCCAACTCATCCTCGTTAGAAAAAGACGGAGGGACCTCAATATCAAGGTGACGAGCTATACGGCAGAGAATCTCCTCAGAACGAGCCTGACGAGACTCCAAACGACGCAGAGAACGAACGAGCTCGGCAAGAGTGGAAGAGGGAGCAGCTGAGGCAGAGGCAGAGGCTGACGCTGAAGGTGTCGTCCTCTGAACGTGACGGAGCGTCGCAAGAGACTTCTTGACGGCCGTCGCGTTCAGGGGAGGACCAAGTGGACGCTCATCGTCAGGAGGCAATGTGACACGGAAGTGACGGAATACCAGAGTCAACAAGCACGGGAAGGGGATATGAGCCGACTTCGTGGACTTGCGAATACACTCGAAAGAGTCCATCTTATCGAGTATAATGCGAGCCCAGTTAATCGAGCTCCTCATGAAAATAGCATAGATCAACTTCAAGAAAGGCTGGGACGGTAGAGATGAGGAGCCGTACTTGGGAAGAAAGCACGGCTTCAGAATCAAATTTAGGACCCAGGCGATAGGCTTGAAGGATTTGGAGGGCACGCCGATCATGGCGGGGGGAATCTCATGGAAGATCTGAGAGAGGACGACCTGATCAAGGGAGGTGATATCATCAACAGAAATGTCAGAGTGGAGGAGGCCAGACGAGGAGATACCCAAAATTTCTCCTAAGATTTCTGCTGTGAGGACTATAGGAGTCCCTAAAACAGTCGTCTCAACAGAGTGGGTCCCATCGTACTGACCCCGGATCCTATTGGCATAGAAAAGTTTTACTAGGCGAGGGTAGGGGTGAGGGTTCGCCTTCGGGTCATATCAAAGGTAATCGAGTAGACCGGAGGACGAAAGAAGATCGGTGAGGCCTAGGAAGTCACTGAACTGGACGAAATGCTCCAGAAGCAGTGGGCAGTGTTCAATACGGTTGTAAGCCGCAAGACACAAAGGGTCGTCGCGACACAATGAGATATCGACACCGCCTACCGGCATCGGAGCCTTTCCCTTAGGCTGACGGGTACGGGGACGTGAGCTAGACTCAGGCTGCCTAGGAGGAGGTGAGGGGTCCCTATGGGTCTCAGTCTCGGGTCTGTATTCCTTATCGGAATCAGAAGGAGGTGTAGGGGCACGGAATGCAGTTGGCTTGGGCTTGGGCTGAGATTGGGCACGGGATTTCGAAGTCGCCGTCCTCTTACGCTTAAGAGGAGGCGAAGACGAAGAGGGTTGGGTGGTTTTTGAACGGCGTCTAGGAGGGGTTCGCGCAGGTTGATCAGGATCCGTAGGGGATGGTTCTACGGTCATCGGCGAAGGGCCAGAGGGAGTGATCGGGATACGTGTACGATCCATAATCGAGGCACGACACGACGCAAGAGATCGAATCGAAGAAACCTAAAAATGAAACCCTAGAAATCGAAATAACAAGAAACCCTAACCCTAGAGCTGAAAACAAACCCTAGAAATCTAGGAGAGGGAGGAGAGATCACCTAGGGAGAGAGGGCGACGGTCGGCGACAGCGGGTTTGGTCGGAAAACGGCCGGGCACGACGGAGAGGGAGGAGGGAAGTCGAAAGGTTGGAGGGATTTTCGAGTTGGAGTGAGAGAGAGACCGACTAAAAGTGAGGATAGTCGGTCGGGGCTGAGTTTTAAGCGATCGGAATCTCAAAAGACAAATCAGTCCCTGGCACAACTAGTCGGTCACAGTTCAAGCACTGACCGACTAGATCAAGATCTAGTCGGTCGGTCAATGAGCTTGAACCGACTAGTTGTAAACAGTAACTGAAGGCAAATTTCCTGACAAGATTTAGTCGGTCTAAGTTCATGCACTGACCGACTAGAACTGAATCTAGTCGGTCGGCCAATGAACTTGGACCGACTAAGAGAGTTCAAAAATTGAAAAAGTTTGAAATTTGATTTCTCTCCTAATCACACTTCGAAGAAACATCAAAATACTCTCATTAATCATTACACTACCCCATTAAACATCGAAAATCTGAAATTTGACGATTACGCACAAATCGAGCGAAAATTCCGAAAATTCAACAAAAATCCAGAAAATTTCAATACTTCAAGCATGAGCAAATATAATGAATTGAATAGCATGCAAGATTATTGAAAACATATGAATCCTAAATCTCGGATTCACCCATAATCCCCAATTCTCGACGCAACCGCACAAAGGAGTCCTCCTTTAGGGGTTTCATGAAAATATCGGCGATTTGCTTCTGGGTTTCAACGTACACTAATATGATGTCCTTTTTAGCAACATGATCATCTAAGAAATGGTGTCGGACATCTATGTGTTTCGAACGGGAATGGTGTACCGGGTTCTTGGAAAGACATATTGCACTTTGGTTGTCCACCATGATAGGGCAAGTATCACAGTTTATACCAAAGTCTTTAAGTGTGTGTCTCATCCAAAGAACTTGAGCACACGCGGCACCAGCGGTAATGTATTCCGCCTCGGTGGTTGAAAGTGATACAGAATTTTGCTTCTTGGAAAACCAAGAGACAAGGGAATTTCCTATAAAATGGCAAGTGCCACTAGTACTTTTCCTGTCAGATTTGCATCCCGCATAATCGGCATCACTATATGAGATTAACTCATATGTGCTAGATTTTGGATAAAGTAATCCAAAATCAAGTGTATAACTTAAATAACAGAAAATACGTTTTACCGCTACTAAGTGTGACTCCTTAGGTTAAGACTGATAACGAGCACATACACATACGACAAACATAATATCGGGCCTACTTGCGGTAAGATAAAGTAAACTACCTATCATACCTCGATATAGACGAATGTCTACATCCTTACCGCCCGTATCCTTATCAAGATGCGTAGTCGTGCTCATTGGAGTCTTCTTTCCGGAGGCATTCTCCATTCCAAATTGCTTTAGCAACTCCACCGTATACTTCGTTTGGTGGATGAAGATTGCATCGTCCATTTGGCGAATTTGGAGACCAAAGAAATATTTGAGCTCACCCTTGTGGCTCATCTCAAATTGTTCCTTCATCACATTAGAAAACTCTTCGCAAAGAGCAAAGTTAGTAGCACCGAAAATGATATCATCAACATATATTTGAACTAAAATTATATCATTATTCGAATACTTAACAAATAATGTGGAATCAACTTCTCCTATTTTAAATCCTAAATCCAAAAGAAAATTCTTTAAACGGCCATACCAAGCTCGAGGAGCTTGTCTCAAACCGTAAAGAGCTTTCTTAAGTTTAAAAACATGATTTGGAAATTTTTCATTAATAAAGCCCGTAGGTTGAGAAACATAAACTTCCTCAACGACATCTCCGTTTAAAAATGCACTTTTTACATCCATTTGAAATAATTTAAAATCCTTATGGCATGCAAAAGATAATAGTAATCTAATTGATTCTAATCTAGCTACCGGAGCGAAGGATTCTTCGAAATCAATACCTTCCTCTTGAAGGTAGCCTTGAGCAACTAACCGAGCTTTGTTCCGGACGACGACATGGTTTTCGTCGGTTTTGTTCTTGAAGATCCACTTTGTCCCTATGACGATGTGATTCTTCGATGGCAATGGAACAAGCTCCCAAACCTCATTCCTCTCGAATTGAATGAGTTCCTCCTCCATGGCTAAGATCCAAGCACTATCTTCGCACGCTTCATTAACATTCTTTGGCTCTATCGAGGAGGCAAAGGCACAATGAGCGAAGTAGTTCACTTGCGATCTCGTCTTGACACTATCATGGATATTGCCAATGACTTGCTCATGAGGATGGCCACGAACGGTATAAAGCCGTTTGGGAATACCTTGATCACTAGGAACATTCTCAACAACTTCATTAGACGGGTTAGTCTCAATAGAATCAATAGAATCATTAGAGTTAGAATTACCAATTGAATCACATAAGACATCCATAGAGTCATCATCATTAGTAATTCTAGTTGGAACAAATCCTTCATTAAATGACACATGAAGCGATTCCTCGATCGTTGAGGTTCGTTTGTTGAATATCCGGTAGGCTTTGCTACGCGAAGAATATCCAACAAAATCCCCTCATCGGATCTTGGATCGAATTTGTCCAAACTACCATACGTGTTCTTAATTAAACATTTCGAACCAAAAACACGAAAATGTTTAACTAGAGGCAACCTACCAAACAACAATTCATAACAAGTTTGTTTAGTGCCGGGCCTCAAAAGTATTCTATTAAACACATAGCAAGCGGTATGTACCGCTTCCGTCCAAAATTGATGGCCAAGTTGGCTATCATCAAGCATAGTGCGAGCACATTCCACTAGCGTCCTATTCTTTCTCTCAACAACACCATTTTGAGGAGGTGCGCGAGGGAATGAAAAGGTGTGTGTAATACCAACTTCATCACAAAATGTCTCAAAAGACTCATTCTCAAATTCACCTCCATGATCACTACGAATAATGACAATGGTGGTTCCTAAGAGATTTTGTACTTTCTTAACAAAAATTGTGAAGTTTTCAAAAGCTTCATTTTTATTACATAATGAAAATACCCAAGTAAACCTAGAAAATTCATCAACGATGACAAGTCCATATCTAGCATTACCTAATGAAGCAACTCTAGTTGGCCCAAATAAATCTAGATGTAATAGCTCTAGAGGCCGCTTAGAAGAAATGCTTTTCTCAGGTTTAAATGAAGATTTTGGAAGCTTGCCTCGTTGACACAAGTCACAAAAGCTTTTTTTTGAAAGACAAGCTTAGGGAAGCCTCTAATAGAATTTAACTTGGAAAGCTTAAATAGTGTTCCAAAGTTCACAGACCAAAACGTCGATGCCATAAGTGTTGTTCACTTGTGTTGGCAATAAGACATTGTTCATGTGATCTTGGAAGATCTAGGATGTATATATCCTTATGGCGTGTGCCGGAAAACAATAATTCAGTATTATCTTTTCTTAAAATATGGCACATTCCTTTCGCAAAGTTAACTTTGTAACCTTTGTCACAAAGTTGACTTATTGAAATGAGATTGTGGTTTAATCCTTTAATAAGGTAAACATCACATATAATGGGTTTAGAAGGATTAACCACTTTACCAACACCTATGATGGTTCCGCTCTTGTTGCCTCCAAATACGACGCGGTTTCTATTTGCAATGGGAACCACTCCGGAGAGCAATTGAGCGTCACCCGTCATGTGTTTTGAACACCCGCTATCGAGTATCCAATTCCCCTTGGAGCTAAATTTAAATTTGTTGCTCCTTTTCTTTTTCTTTTCCTTGAGTACCTAAAGATAGAAAATTTCATATCATGGTACCCAAGGTCATTGGGTCCAAAAGATTAGACCTTTGGAAGCCAAGTCCAATTGGACGTAGACTTCCCCACATAATTTCTACTATGCACAACATCCGAAAAATAAGCATTCATGTAAACTTGTTTTTCATCCATGCTTGTGTCCTTTGGGCTCCAAATTGTGAATATGTTGGGAGCTCTCATCCTATTGGGTGCATGCATGCGTTGTTGGTTTCTACGTGATGCATGTCATGGATAGGCATAAGGAACATGATGGAATGGTGCATGTGGATAGTTATTCATATGATGATGTGGGTGAACATATGCATATGGAGGAACACGTGCGTGAGGGTGTCTCACATGGTGTGCACGTGCCCGAGAACGTGTAGCATAGAAATCATCATATGTGTGAGCTGGTGGAGTAGGACGTGTGTTCCTACGTGGCATAGTATTGGTGTACATATAAGCATGCCCCTTCTTTGGAGGTCCACCTAAAGTGGGTTTCTTTCCGAAAGAGGGTGTGGACGAGGTGGAAGCACCATTGGTAAATGAATTACCAATAGAGTGTTTGCTACCACTCGTTGAGTCACCGGAAGTTGGCCTAACAAAAGTAGTGACCGATTTGGATGAACTTCCTATCGTATACCCCAAGCCAATGTGGTGATTGGCCGGAAGTAAGTCACTTAGGATTTTATCCAAATGGTCCTTACCCTTATTGAATTTGTTAATTCGGCCTAATGTGTTCTCATATTTCTCGGTGAGAGAACGCATAGAAGCATCCAAAGTGGATACTTGCGATGTGAGCACATAAACACGAGATTTAAGATTCTCATTCTCAATACTCAAAGTCGAGTTTTGAGAAGTCAAATCCGCTATCTTGTGTTCCTCCGGATCCTCAATGCTAACATGTTCAAGTTGAGTCTTGAGATTAACAATCTCATTCTTCAACCCTTCAACAACGGTGTCGTTGTTGGTGATGATAGTTTTAGGCGAGGTTTGAATGCTAGCTAAGTCATCTTTTACTTTAGTATGCCTATTTACTAATTTAGTATACTTAGACCACAATTGAGAATTAGCATTCCTAAGGTCATCCATAGTTACCTCATCGCCTTCGTTGTCGCTATCATCGAAAGAGGAAGATCCTTGATCATGCTCCTCTCTTGCCATGAAGCACATGTGTGCTTGCTCCACTTGCTCATCGTCCGACTCTCCGCTTGAGGAATCCTCGGAGTCGATGAATGTTGCCCCGACAAGCCCCTTTTTGTTCCCTTTCATGTACTTCTTGGACTTGTCGTACTTTGGCGCCTTCCACTTCTCCTTTTGATTGTTTAGAGGACACTCCGCTTTCATGTGTCCTGGCTTGTTGCATTTAAAGCACAAAGAAGAAGAGGAGTTAGATGAATTGAACTTCGATTTGTTTTTGAAGTTACCTTTCCGAAAGAACCGGTTGAACTTCTTGGCCATGAGTGCCATGGACTCCAAGTCCAACTTGTTTTCCGAGTTCTCATCATCGGTTGATGTGGAAGTAGATGGAGCGGCCTTGAAAGCAATAGCTTTCTTCTTTGGCTCTTCTTGTTGTAGGTAAGACTTCATCTTTTCCTGCAACTTCAACTTGCTATCCTTGCATACCTCATAAGACATCAAGGTACCCATTAGTTGAACAACGGTATATTTGTTCATATCGTTACCTTCCTCGAGGGCGAAGGTGCGCTTTTCCCAACTAGAAGGAAGTCGTATAAGCTTCGAACATTTCTCCTTTTCGGTGTAGGATTTGCCGAGAGCCTCTAACTCGTTTATGATGTCGACGAAACGAGCATAATACTCCTTCATCTTCTCACCCTGTAGCATATGAAACATCTCGTAATCTTTATTAACTACAACGAGTTTAGAGTCTCTTACCCTACTCGTCCCTTCATGTAATATGAGGAGGGAGTTCCATATTTGATATGCACTCTTACATGTGCATATCTTGTTGAAATCCTCGGGCTCCAAAGCACATTGCAAGGCGTTCATTGCCATGGCATTGCTTACCTCCGCGGCGACCTCCGCGGGAGTCCATTTCTCGAAATCTTCTTCGGTTGGCTCGACATATTCCTTCATTGTGGTCCTCCATAGTGAAGCACTCCGGAGGAAGGTTTCCATCTGGCATTTCCAATACCCGTAGTTGGTACCGTTGAAGAATGGAGGCCTCGTTGAGGAATGTCCTTCCATTACCGAAGACGCTCCTTCATGGTTCTTGAAGGTGCTATAGTCGGAAGGTGGACGAACGGTCTTGTTGTCATTGGCAGACATAGCTATAAAATTGGCTCTGATACCAAATGTAATGCCCTGCTAAGCTACTGCACAAGTACTAGAGGGGGGGGTGAATAGTACTTTAAAATAATTAAGAGGCTAATTCATAATTACTTGCAAACTCTACCAAACAATGCGGAAAAGTAAATGTTAGACAACAAAGAAACAATCGCAAACAACGATATTACTGTGTTTGGATCCACCCAAGTCTCCCCGACTTGTTCCCGGTGATCCTACGTCCCAACCACCCGGATCCCCTCCGGATACTTGAGTTAGAAACCCTAACTCAAGATTTCCACTATGAAATACTTGTGAAAAAACCTTCACAAGTCAAATCATACACAAAGTAATTTGTGACTCCCACAACCCGGGATCACAACCACACTCTCACAACCGAGAGTGAAACTTACAATGTGAAAGTAAATGAAATAGAAACTTCTTACCGACAAAATACATATGCCTTGAGTAATGCTTATGAATTAGGGCAAGGATGATTTCGAGGAAGAAGAAGTGGCACCAAACCCTAGCTCCAAGATGTAGATCAGTGATGGAGAGCTATGGGGATGTTGGTGACCTAGAATCAAGCACTTGGCTTGGAAGGCTTCACACTCAATGAATCTCTCTTTGGAAGTAAGAGTGAGGAGAGATTATTGAATGGAATGAAAGAGCTTTGAATGAGCTTGGAATGATTTCTATTGATCTCTAAACTTGCAATAATATCAGCCTTGACTGCAATGAATGCAGCCCATCAAGTATTTATAGGATAGAGGAGAGAGAGAAAGAAATTCGAGTCATTAAATGCTCCAACGGCTCTTTTCTGAACTCAACTAGTCGGTCAAAGAACAACCACCGACCGACTAGTTCATCAACTAGTCGGTCGGTCATTTAACGTAGACCGACTAATGGAAGAACAGCCAAATGGTTGAAGCAAAGACAAAAGGAACTAGTCGGTCCAAGAAGAGTAGCTGACTGACTAGTTTCACAACTAGTCAGTCGGTTACTTAACTGAGACCGACTTAGAGATAAAACTAAAGTCTGAGCACAAATTGATTTAGTCGGTCCAAGAACAAATGTTGACCGACTAATTCACCAACTAGTCGGTCGCCAAATGAGCATAGACCGACTAACGATAAACAGTAAGTTAGGTGAAAATTGGCATGTACAGTAAAGCTAAACTACTCGGTCCAAGAAGGAAAGTTGACCGACTAGTTCATCAACTAGTCGGTCGATCAATGAACACAGACCGACTAATGATAAACAGTAGCTCAGGCTCAAATGTGCATGTACATGAAAAGCTCAACTAGTCGGTCACAGAAGCATCACTGACCGACTAGTTCACAAACTAGTCGGTCGGTGAGTTAACTTAGACCGACTAACTGTAAACAGTAAAGAGCTTAGAATTGACTGACAAAAACTAGTCGGTCCAAGAAGCTTTGTCGACCGACTAGATCACCATCTAGTCGGTCAGTTCTTCTTCTTGAACCAACTAACATGCACAAGAAGTTGCGAATCGAAGCGCGAAGCTTTGAAAAAGTTTGTATGGACTTCTACTAAGATCCTAGAGCTAAGATATGAGCGTTATGAAGATTTAAACCGTAAGACCTACTCAAGGCTTAACATTCTACAAAAGAAGCTTAAAGACTATAAATAAAACTAGACGATACCGTCTTCAATAACTTCAATCGAATCTTCATGACTTCTAAAATGGTCCATAAGCTTCAACGAAGCTTTAGGCATACGATCACGTGCTTTGAGAGGTCTCGAGATGTCGCTTTGGATGTTCATATGAATTTGGCAACGATCTCCATAACTGCGCTAACAAATTGTTAGTTCACGATATATTTATGTTTGTTCATCATCCAAAACCAAATCCGGGGAGTCCAATATCCAACACTTGGGGCTATTTTCTACATTTTCGGAACGTTATGGATCTTTTTATTAAATGAAATGGTTTTTTGGACTAATTTTGTCTTCTCTTATTGTTCAGTTGAAGATGGCGATCTCCCGATTCTAACGGATATTTTGCGTATTATTCTGACATCGGAACTATTTTCTAAATTATCTAGAAGATATGGATATCTGTATTAAATGATATGATTTTTGGCCTAATTTTGTCTTCTTTTATTTTTCAATTGAAGATGGTCATCTCCTGGTTCCAATGGACATTTTTACGGATTTTTATAAGCTCGATGTTATTTTCTACATTTTATGAAAGCTAAGGATCTTTTTATTAAATGATAAGATTTTTGTAGAATATATTTGTCTTTTCTTATTTTATCAGTTGAAGATGATGATCTACTTGTTCCAACGAATATTTTTGAGGATTTTTCTTAACTTGAGGATATTTTCTACATTTTTAGGAAAATATGGATATTTTTATTAAATGATATGATTTTTTGACCTATTTTATCTTCTAGATTTTTTCAGTTGAAGATGGCGATCTTACGGGTCCAATTACATTTGTACGAGTTTTAGCTCCAAGCTATTTTCTACATGTTTTATAATAAATGGATCTTATATTAAATGATATGATTTTTATAGCCTAATTTTGTCTTCTCTTATTTTTAGTTGTAAATGGCAATCTCCCTGTTCCAACGAATATTTTTGCGTATTTTTCTGAGCTCGGGTCTATTTTTCTACATTTTCGGGAAGTTGTATCTTTTTATTAAATGATTTGATTTTTGGCCTAATTTTGTCTTCTCTTATTTTTCAGGTGAAGATGGTGATCTCTCGATTCCAACTGACATTTCTGCACATTAATCTCGCCTTGGGGCTATTTTCTAAATTTTCTGGATGATATGGATCTTTTATTTAATGATATGATTTTTGGCCTAATTTTGTCTTCTCTTTTTTCAGTTGAAGATGGCGATCTCCCGTTCCAACTGATATTTTTGCGGATTTTTCTAAGTTTGGCGCTATTTTCTACATTTTATGGAAGATATGTATCTATTTATTAATTTAGATGATTTTTATATCCTATGTTTTTCTTCCCTTATTTTTTCGATTGAAAATGTCGATCTACTAGTTCTTATGGACATTTTTGCAAACTTTTCCCAATTTGGGACTAATTTTCTACTTTTCTATATGATATGGATATTTTTATTAAATGATACGATGTTTTGGCCTAATAAGTCTTCTCTTTTTTTAGTTTAAGATGTCGATCTCCCGGTTCCAACGAACATTTGTACGGATTTTTCAGAGCTCCATTCAATTTTCTATATTTTATGAAAGATATGGATCTTTGTATTAAATGATATGAATTTTTGGCCTAATTTTATTTTCCTTATTTTTCAGTTGAAGATGGCGATCTTTCGGTTCCAACGAAATTTTTTGCGGATTTTATTGAGCTACGAGCTATTTTATACATTTTATGAAAGATATGGTTCTTTTTATTAAATGATCCGATTTTTATAGTCTAAGTTTATCTTCTCATATTGTTCAGTTGAGGATAACGATCTCCCGGTAACAACAGACATTTTTGTGGAATTTTATGTGTTCGGCGTAATTTTCTACAGATAATTGAAGATATGAATCTTTTTATATCTTTGGGCCTAATTTTCATAGCTTAAGTTTATCTTCTCTTATTTTTCAGTTGAAGATGGCGATCTCCCGGTTCTAACTGACATTTTTGCAGAATTTTCTGTCCTCGAGCCTATTTACAACATTTTCTGGAAGATATGGTTATTTTTATTAAATAATATGATTTTTGGGCCTAATTTTGTCTTCTCTTATTTTTCAGATGAAGATGACGATCTCCCGTTCGAACTAACATTTTTGCGGATTTTTCTGTGCTCTCTGCTTTTTCTACATTTTCTGTAAGATATGGATATTTATATTAAATGATATGAGCTTTATTTCCTAATTTTGTCTACTTTTATTTTTAGTTGAAGATGGCGATCTCCCGGTTCCAACAAACATTTTTGCTGATTTTTTGAGCTATTTTCTACATTCTGTGGAAGATAAAGAACTTTTTATTAAATAATATGATGTTTATTGCCTAAATTAGCTTCTCTTATTTTTTTAGTAGAAGATGACAATCTCCCGGTTCCAACGGACATTGTTGTAGATTTTCTTAACTTGATGCTATTTTTCTACTTTTTCTGGAAGATATGTTTCTTTTTATGAAATGATATAATTTTTGGCCAATTTTGTATTCTATTTTTCAAGTTGTATACGGTGATCTCCTGGTTCCAACGAACATTTGTGAAGATTTTTTAAGCTCCTGGCTATTTTATACATTTTCTATAAGTTATGAATCTTTATATTAAATGATATGATTTTTATAACCTAATTTTGTCTTCTCTTACTTCTTAGTTGAAGATAGCAATCTCCCGGTTACAATGGACATTTTTAAGGATTTTTCAGACTTCAAGTCTAGTTTTCTATATTTTCGATAATTTATGGATCTTTTTATTAAATGATATGATTTTTTGGCCTAATTTCTTCTTCTCTTATTTTTCAGTTGAAGATTGCGATATCTAGGTTCTAACGGACATTTTTACGTATTATTTTGATCTCCGGGCTATTTTCTAAATTTTCTGGAATATATGAATCTTTTTATAAATGATATGATTTTTGACCTAATTTTGTCTTCTCTTATTTTTCAATTGAAGATGGTGATCTATCGGTTCCATTAGACATTTTTGCGGATTTTTATGAGCTCGGTGCTATTTTCTAAATTTTATGAAAGATAATGATCTTTTTACTAAATAAGATGATTTTTATAGCCTAAGTTTGTCTTCTCTTATTTTTCAGTTGAAGATGGGCGATCTGCCCATGCCAAAGACATTTTTACGGATTTTTCTTAGCTTGGGGCTATTTTCTACCTTTTCTGGAAGATATGGATATTTTAATTAGATGATACGATTTTTAGCCTAATTTTGCCTTTTCTTTTTTTCAGTTGAAGATGACGATTTTCCGGTTCCAATTTACATTTGTGCGGATTTTTTGAGCCCAGTGCTATTTTCTACATTTTCTATTGGATATGAATCTTTATACTAAATGATATTATTTTATAACTTAATTTTATCTGCTCTTATTTTTCAGTTGAAGATGGCGATCTCCCGGGTTCAACTGATATTTTTACGGATTTTTCTGAGCTCGGGGCTTTATTTCTATATTTTCGGGAAGTTATGGTTCTTTTTATTAAATGATATGATGTTTTGGCTTAGTTTTGTCTTCTCATATTTTTCAGTTGAAGATGGCGATCTTACGGTTCCAATGGACATTTTTGCAGATTACTATGACCATGGTGCTATTTTCTAAATTTTCTGGAAAATAAGGATCTTTTTATTAAATGATTTGATTTTTGGCCTAATTTTGCCATCTCTTATTTCTTAGTTGAAGATGGCAACTCCCTATTCCAACTGATATTTTTGCCAATTTTTCTGAGGTCGGTGCTAATTTCTATATTTTATGGAAGATATGTATCTTTTTATTAAATGCGATGATTTTATAACCTGCATTTTTCTTCCCTTATTTTTTTAGTTGAAGATGGCGATCTACATGTTCCAACGGATATTTTTGTAGACATTTCTTAGCTTGTGACTATTTTTCTACATTTTCTGTAACATATGGATCTTTTTATTAAATGATATGATTTTTGGCCTAATTTTGTCTTCTCTTTTTTAAGCAGAAGATGTCGATTTCCGGTTCAACAGACATTTTAGGGATTTTCAGAGCTTCGAGTATTTTCTACATTTTATGAAAGCTATGGATCTTTTTAGAAAAGGATATGATTTTTGGACTAATTTTGTCTAATCTTATTTTTCAGTAGAAGATGTCGATCTTCCGGTTCAAACAGGCATTTTTGCAGATTTTTCTGAGATTCGAGCTATTTTCTACTTTTTATGGAAGATATGGCTCTTTTTATTAAATGATATGATTTTTATAGCCTAAGTTTGTCTTATCTTATTTTTCAGTTGAAGATGATGATCTTCGGTTAGGCCTCCTCCTAATGAAGAGCTTCAAGAAAGGGTTTTGGCTTGATTGGAAGTCCTCTCCTAGCTTAGGCCTCCTCCTCCTTCTCTTCTTATTCTTCTTCTTTCTCTTCTCTCTTTTCTTTCTCTTTTTTTTGAAGTTTCGGCCAGCCACACCAAATGGGGAGAGTAAAACAAGAAGGAATTTAAAATGAAAAGAAAAGAAAGAAGAGAGAGGTGTGGAATTATGTAGAAGCTTGGGGAATTTTGTTAATTAGGAGTTATCTCCTAATATTCTCATTATTTAGAAGTTTTCCATGGCTTATAATTATTTCACATTTGCCCTCCATTTTTTTGTTTTATTTACAAGGTGTGCCATTGCACAATGACTCTCATGAAATGGCCCTCCAACTTGGTGATTTATTTACAAGTTTGTCATTGCATATTGCCCCTCATTAAAAACCCCTTGACTTGGTCTCTTAATTACACGGTTGCCATTACTCTCTTTCTCTTTTTTTAGTTGCCCACCAACTTTCTTTCTTTATTACCGAGCATGCCATTTAGGGAACTCTTGTGGACAAACCCTCATTTCTTGTCAATTATGGAAATATACCCAATTTTTGGGGATAAATGCAAAATTGAGGGGGAGGGTACAAATGCAAATCTTTTCATTCTAGTGAACGGGCATGCATATATATACAAGAGACTAGGGCTAACGTAATAGTTACTGAGTATTTACACACGATGGTTGTTACACCCTACCCTCCTTAGAACAAATTCCGTCCTCGGAATCTAACTGGAGTAGGAGAGCAATATTTACATACAGCAACCAACAACTACAGAAAGATATAAGATACAATAGTTATTACTCAAACAGCTACGGGTACTTCTCGTGCATCTCATCTTCTCACTACCAAGTTGACTCCCCTGGAGACTATTGTTGCCACATGACCCGCACCAAGTCAATGGTTTTCTTCTTTAACATCTTCTGTCTCCGGTCCAAAATTGCCATTGGCTGCTGCTCATAGGTGAGATCCGGTCGTACTTCTATCTCTGAGAAGTCTACAACATGATTGGGATCTCCCATATATCCTTTGAGTTGAGACACATGAAAAACATTTTGCACACCTTCGAGTGACGGTGACAATACTAGCCGATATGCAACCTCACCGACCTTGTCGGAGATCTCGAACGGACCAATATATCTAGGACTTAGCTTCCCATGCTTGCCAAATTGGATAGTTCCATGAATCGGTGAGATCTTTAGGAACACATAATCCCATGGCTGAAATTCCGAGGGTCGCTTCTTTGTATCAGCGCAGTGCTTATATCAGTCTTGTGCGATGTGTAGATTCTCCCTGACTGTTCGCACTACATCTGTTGTTACTGCCACCAAATCTGGTCCCCAAAACTCTCTGTCTCCAACGTCATCCTAACGTAAAGGAGACCTACATTGCCTTCCATACAGAGCTGTGAAGGGAGCCATACCAATACTTTCCTGGTAACTATTATTGTATGCAAATTCGACCAGATGCAGGTGGTCCTCCCATGAACCCTTGAAATCAAGCATACATGCCCGCAATATATCTTCAAGAATATGAATGGTCCTTTCAGACTGTCCATCAGTTTGAGGATGATACGCAGTACTGAAATTCAGACGCGTCCTCAGACTAGCCTGTAAACTTTTCCAGAAATGAGAAGTGAATCTGCTATCTATGTCAGATACTATACTTATAGGAACTCCATGCAGTCTCACAATCTCCTCCATGTACCTCTTAGCCAGAATTTCTGTGGACTGTCCAACTCGGAACGGAATAAAATGTGCCGACTTGGTCAATCGATCAATGATGACCTAAATCGCATCATTACCTCTAAGGGTCCGAGGTAGATCGGTCACAAAGTACATGGTCACATGTTCCCACTTCCATTCTGGAATGGGGAGAGGCTGCAACAATCCAGCAGTTTTCTGGTGTTCAGCAAACAGGACGCCACACTCTTGGCTACACTCTTCTTCATTCCAGACCACCAATAGTGTTGCTTCAGATCACGGTACATCTTGGTTCCTCCAGGATGGATAGAATATGAGGAACTGTGTGCCTCCTTCAATAATTCCTCCCGAATATCGACACTTGGCACACAGCCCAGCTCCCAAACCTTAACGATCCATCTTCATGAACTCAAAAGTCGGATCGAAGTCCAGCCAGTTCAAAAGTCGGATCGAAGTCCAGCCTCTACCTACTCCCGAATCCTCTTCAGCTTAGCATCCCCTGATTGGGCTGCCTTGATCATGTTCACCAAATCAGACTGAATCTACAGTCCCATCATAACAGTCTCCTCTCCTGGAAGTACAACTTCTATTCCCATTTGTCAGATTTCCCATCGAAGTTGCGGCTTAGAAGTTAGCCACATTACAGTGGGTAGTCGGCTAGGAGCATCTTGCACCACGTTCACCTTCCCAAGATGGTATTGCAGATAGACGTCATATTCGGCCATTAATTCCAACCATCGACGTTGTCTCATATTAAGCTCCTTCTGAGTGAACACGTACTTCAGACTCTTATGGTCGGTGTATATCTTCACATGTTCACCTAACAAGAAATGTCTCTATAACTTCAAGGCTAAAAACCACCGCTGCCAACTCCAGGTCATGAGTGGGATAGTTCAGTTTCTTCAATAATCTGGAAGTATATGCTACAACTTGCCCATGCTGATGAAGGACACAGCTAACCCTCTCCCAGATGCATCACAGAAAACTTCAAAACCACCTGAATGGTCATGGATAGTTAAGATAAGAACAGCGGTCAACTGATGCTTCAGCTCATCAAACGTGCACTGGCAATCTTCTGACCAGACATACGCAACATCCTTCTTTGTCAAATGAGTCAAAGGCAAGGCAATCTTCGAGAAATCCTTAATGAACTTCCGATAATATCCAGCTAACCCCAAAAAGCTTCGTATCTTTGTGACTGTCCAAGGAATATGCCAACTTTCCACTGCGGCTACCTTCTCAGGGTCAACAGACACTCCATCTCCAGAGACTATGTGCCCAAGAAATGCAACCTTGGTCAACCAAAATCGGCACTTGCTGAACTTGGCATACAATCGGTGCTGCCTAAGAGTATTCAAAACTATCCGCAGATGCTTAGCATGTTCATCCTCATTCTTCGAGTATATTAGAATGTCATTGATGAATACCACCACAAACTTATCTATATACTCGAAGAAGACTTGATTCATCAGCCTCATAAAAGTAGCCATGGCATTCGTCACTCCAAAAGGCATTACCAAAAACTCGTAATGACCATATCAAGTCCGAAATGCGGTCTTTGAAACATCAGATTCCCGCACCTTCACTAGATGATACCCACTTCTCAAATCCAGCTTCGAATACACCCATGATCCACCAAGCTGATCAAAGATATCATCGATTTGTGGAAGGGGATATTATCCTTTACCGTCACCTTATTCAATTCCCGATAATCAATGCACATCCTCCGAGATCCACCCTTCTTGTTCGCAAGTAACACTGGCGCTCCCCACGGTGACACACTTGGGCGAATCAATCCCATATCTGATAAATCAGTTAACTGATTGCGAAGCTCAGCTAACTCTAGTGGGGCCACACGGTACGGAGCCTTCGCTATCGGTTGGGCGCCCGAATCAGATCAATAGTAAACTCCAGGGACCTATCTGGGGGTAATCCAAAGATGTCATCTGGAAAGATGTCAGGAAATTCTTCAACAACCCTCGGTAACACTCGCTCTGCCTCCATGCCCGACTACTCCACGACTGTTGTTCGGAACTTCAAAGGCTCAAGCTCACTACTACTATTCCAAAACTCAAACTCTGGATGATCTAGGATCAGGAAAACCACCCTCCTTAGTCTACAGTCTATATTAGCATAGAACATCCCTAACCAATCCATCCTATACACGGTCTCATAATCGGGAAACTCAATCACTAGAAAGTGTGCATACAACTCTCGCCCCCTATCTCAACTGGATTGTTCAGTATCCTAGATGCACTCCTAATGATCACATTCCCAGTATGAACATTCCAATTGGCAACAAAAGAGTCAACCACTATAGAGTACTGGGTCACAAATTTCTTAGACAAAAAACAATGTGATGCCCCAGAATCAAATAGAGAAAAGGCATGGTAGGAGGCTACTCTAACAATATCTACAGTATAATAATAATAAAACACACCTAACTACCTAAATAAAGCGACTGAGACTAAAATCAAATAGACTGCAGCGGGGCAAGATTCATACCAGTGATCACCCGACTAGCACCCTCTGAAGCCTCTAATGAGGCCATAGTAAACTGCTACCGCCTCGGCGGAGGAAC
Organism: Scilla litardierei; assembly: GCA_030789695.1. Taxonomy (NCBI): domain Eukaryota; kingdom Viridiplantae; phylum Streptophyta; class Magnoliopsida; order Asparagales; family Asparagaceae; genus Scilla; species Scilla litardierei. The sequence continues at coordinate 99,435,482 of CM061134.1, read as the reverse complement.
TGCCCCTTGTACCCTCGTTGCTGCAGAGGAGGTGGAGGGGGTCCTCTCGGTGCAGCCGGTCTCGGTCCTGATGGTGCCGGAAGGGCAAGCCGTTGCGGCGGTGGCGGAAGGGGTCTCTGCTGAACGGGCCGAGTTGCTGCTGACACCAGTGGCACTGGAGCATGACCCAACCGTGGGCAAAATCTACTGATGTGACTCGGATCTCCACATGTGTAACACTTGGCGCTCGAAACTCGGCAATCTCTCTGCATATGCCCTGGCTTCCCACATCTGTCGCATGAAAGTCCCTTCTGTGACGAAGGTGGAGCCCTCGATCCCTTGAATGTCACCCACTGAACTGGCCCAGGTGCGGTCCTCTGCTGAGCGACCGATCATCTGTCACTGGCTGGTAATCTCTCCAGACTCTGTAAGTGGGTCTCATGCTGTCTGGCCACCCGCAGCACGGCCTCATGAGTCAACAACTCCTGAGTAGACATGGCTGCCCGGAACTCTCCATCTAGCCCCATGCAGAAGTGCCTAGCTCTGGTGGCGTCTGTTGCTAGAAGCTCTGGTGCATAGTTACTCAGCAGCAAGAACTCTACGTCGTACTCATCCACTGTCCTCCTACTCTAAGTCAAGTGCTCGAATCTCTACCTTAACTCATCCTTTGCCGCCTTCGGAAGGAACTTGGCCTCAAACACTCCAAAAAATTCTCGCAAGTAATGTTTCCCTTCGGTCGCCTCTCCTGAGCCTCCCACCAGTCTCTGGCCTAATGGGTCAACTGGTACCTCACCAACTCTACCCAACTGTCTCGAGGAAACCAACACATCGCCAGATCATCTTCAGTATGCCGTAGCCACTCGTCTACCTCGAGGATACTCTCCCTGCCCGAGAAATATTGCATATGTAGCTCCCTAAACTCCTTGTAGATTGACGGCTTCGGCACCGCTACCCTCTCCTCTATCTGACTCATTTGCTCTAAAATGCCCATCAGGACCTTAGCCACCAGGGTTGACTCTGAGGTCCTGTCACCTGAAGACTGCCCATCACCAGCTGGACTAGTCTCGCCATCCAATGCTCTGGTCCTGTCAGAAGTCCCATTCCTACCTTCCATCTGCAGGTGAGAAACAGAACAACTAATTAGTACCATGTACTAAATAATTGGAGCCTTACCTGTATTTCCCTTATGCGTTTCATAGTGAGCGCTGACCTGCATGGGCCACCACAAAACCTGTCACGCTCCGCTACCCAAAATAGGAAGGGTCGGCACGACAAGCCGCGGTATTAAAATACCAAGCACTAATGTGTACACCAGAAATCTTGCATGTCACTGCAAACGCTGAGGAAACACAAGCAATAAAAGTACAAACTAAAAAAACAGAATAGTACAGCTCCAATCACAACAGGAAAGTACAAGGTACATCAATGCAGGCAATAAAGTAAAACACAACAGTCAGAACATCCCATTTCCACAGAGCATTATATCTATACAACTAGTACTGTACAAGTCCACTGCACAACCCAGAACATCTATGGTCCCCACAAAAATACGACTCAAACCTACTGGGTACAAGGGGCAATGGGGGTACAAAACACTACTCTCATCTCACTCCCACCCCAGACGCTACACTACAAGTCCCACACTGACTACTAACTCTACAGACCGTGCTGAGACGAGCTGCCCTCCGGGGTCTCTGTCCTTGGTCCCGATGCTTGAAGAATGGTACATGTACCTGTGGGGGGAAGGGGACACGTCACAACGTGCCCAGTAGGAACTCCACAACTCTACTACTCTAATCATAGTGCAAAAGCAAGAGAAAAGGCATCACATTCAAGGGTTACTAACCTTTAATCGTTGTATGTTAAGTTTTTCATGCATGAATTCGAAACTTAAGTAACGGGTTAAACATCGGGGACTGGACCTCACCTAGTAATGTGGGTGGAATGCTACGACTTCCTGAGACAAGCTCTTACGAAAGAAGCCATTCATCACACAACCAACTCAAACACAACCCGACATACTCCCCGCCTCCGAGGGCTCGATAGGAGTGGTCCACAACTCAGCAGTCCATCCCTGCATGTCCACTCGTTACCTTAGTTTCCCCCAACCTTCCTAGGGCACTCACCCACTTCAAGTGGAACGAGTCAACCCTAGGGTTTCTTTTAACTAGCCTTTAATCCTAAAGTATTAAGCATGCAAAATGGTGTCAAATGCACTCTTTTTCACCAAATTTCCTTACACATAAACTTGCATGTTTCATAAGCCATAAACATAAACATCCAACTTGCACAAACTGGCATTACCCAATATGAAGTAATATCTCCAACATAAACCTCTCAAGGTAACTCAAACTTGCAAACTTATCCATAAAGATAAACACAACATAAACATGCATGTTTCAAATGCATAAGCAACTAACATCCAACTCAAAACTTGCAATGTAAATTAACATTTCCAACTTGCAACCACTTTAACTAATTAATGCATTGAATTAGTAACATTAAGCAATCATAATTACACCAAACCATATGTAACAAAAAGCACATTTAGCAAGGATTTCCTTACCCCTACATGGAAAAAAAATCTAAGGATTTCAAATTGAATTAAACATTGGATAGTTAAGTTTTTTTAGAAGGAAGCATAAAGGGGTTCACCCATAAAGGGAAATTTTGTGGCTAGGCTTAATATAATTAGGTAGGATTTTGCCATTAGGGTCCTAATGAAAGAAACCTAAGTTGTAAAAAGAATTCTCTTAACCTTTTTAAAGAAAAATTACATTTGGATTAGAAAATGAGGCGTTTATCCCTAAAGCTTAAATTTTTGGGAGCAAGAAACTTTTGGAACTTATCCAACTAAGTTGGATCTCAATCCAACATTGAGCTTATATACGATAAATAATTGTATGGTGCTACACTATCATATTAAAGCCCAATGTATAAGTGATCTCATTTTATAAGTTAAGTGGGCTTAAATGAGTCATATAGGTTGTGGGCCTTTATGGGTGGCGACTATTGTGCTTCAATTCGTTGATGGGCCGAGTTGGAAACCCTAGGGCTAAGGAGGCTAGCCCATATATATATATATATATATATATATATATATATATATATATATATACACTAGTCATAACCCGTGCCCTAAGGGCACGACTCATTTACGATATTCCCCCCTCAAATTCTTAGAACCCCAATATGTAGCGCATCCCAAGAAATTTAGTTCAGCACAAAAATCTTAGTTCCTCCCAACATTTAGTTTAATGGAAGTTCGGTTTTCAAATGAATAATGAGAGGAACCGAAATTTCAACAAATAGTTTTCAAATAGTTTGCCAAAATTTTTAGTTCCGTCAAAATTTTGTTAGTACCAAAGAATTTAGTTCCCTTGCAAATTGTAATTCCACCCACAAACTTCCATATACGTACATGATGTAATTATCCTTGCATATAACTGCAAAAAATGTCCCAGGTAAACAGAAAAGAAGAGTTTATATGATATTTTTAGAAATCTTATTAAAACATTATACAAACTTCAATAGACAAACTGATATTTACCGTCTTGGAAGTTCGATTACAAAAATTCAGACATATGCATGCCTTTATCTTGGTCAGACCATCTAAAGAGATATTTTTAGCAACAAACACGAACAAAACCTATACCTATATGCTTCTGGGAAATTTGGAACCTGATCTTCATCAATGTCTCAGGAGTTATTGGATTGAAAGCATCTCATATATTGAGATCAAATATTAATTACAGACCACTAAAGAGAAAGTAACGAATGATTTGATTAAGTTTGAAACCGACCATTATTATAGTCCAATCTAATTAAGATTTCCCTGTAAGTTAAACATGTAACGAAGGATTTGATTCTGTTTGAAGATGGAGACACTGGCTCGATGTTTTATCATAGAAAGTATATGTCGCGTAAAACAGAAAACTTATGAGTAGTAGTTTATACATACATAGAAAAACTAGTACATTTCTGTTTTTATGATACTAACATAGGCCAATAGTTGTAGAAACCAAATGATGTTTGCCTCCTGCCCCATCTATTCAATTTCTACATGTTTAATTTCTCCAGTAATTCTACAACTGAATTACTCATATGTTCCCTACTGTAGAATCCAAATGCAACAATGAACAGATAGGATACATAAATTGAATTATTGTTCGTAAGTTTCTCAATAATTCTACAATAGGAAACATGATCAACTAAATTACTGGAAACATTTTCAACTTAAAAATTTTATGTATCTTATTTTCTAAGAAACTTGAAAATGTTTCCAGTAATTCAGTTGAAAATTTGAAAATGTTTACCTGTTTAATATTTGATACATTTTCAAGTCCTGGAAATATTTTCAAGTTGAAAATAGGAAATATCAGTAAATTAATTACCTGGTTACTGGAAACTTGAAAATTTAAACTTGAAAATGATGCTGGAAGTACTGAAAATGTTACAAACAGTAGGTAATCCCAGTAATTACTGATAAACAATTTCAACTGAATTACTGAACAGAAATTGAACCCACAAAACTGAACAGAAGTTAGCATTGTCTCTCAGAAACCATCGACATCTCATCCCACATGATACTTCTCCTATTAGATGTGCGTCTCCTATCAGATAGCTTCAGCATCATGCTCTATATGTAGGAGAGGCATACTTATGGCGACTTCTCATTTCATACTTGGGCTTATATTCACTTCTGGTATGGGCGATAGGCAGACATAGGGATCTTGATTGATATCCACTCAGTGTCCTTCAGCTTCCTGCATCCCACAACTGCTCGCCAAAAAACCCACGAAAAATAAGACAAAAAATTAAAAACAAAATTGATCACTGATTGGGATCAATCATATGTAACCTCAAGAAGCTGGCCTTGTATCCAGAGGAGGAAGAAGAAGAAGAAGAAATGAGATTGTTACCAGTGAAAACGGATCTGTGCTTCTGGTTTGTACCAAGAGGTCAATTAGGCGTGAGGTCAAACGAAAACAAAAACAAAAAAATCAAACTTCAAGAAAACTCTTGCAAATCGACAGGGGTATTTCACTAAGTTTGCACTGATCAAGCCCATGAGATTCTTTAAAATCATATATGGAGTTGCTCTATGGCACCTTCAGCTTATGAGAATAGTAAAGGAAAAAAGTAAACTATCTCATTAGTGATATATGCTGCATGCTGACATGGACCATGAAAATTTCGATGTCTCTATGATTTCCCCTCTGGATGTTTAGTGCAAGCAAAAGATGATTTGTATTTTGGTTCAATCATTTTAATTTCTACGCCACAAAGACAGGCCCTGGCATGTCATCACTTCATTCTTTTCATTGTACTCATTTTTGTATGCAGACTCGTCAAGTAACAATAAAGAAACTTTGCCTTCAGCACTGAAAGAAGAAACTGGTATCAGCAAATACTTACAAATATTTCTCAACTTGAAGGTGACATAATTCTGTGCAATCAAAATAGTCTTAAGGCTAGTTAATGCGAATCTAATCTATCATGAACTTCTTAAAGATAAATTAACCTCAATATGATTGACACAGCTTGGCCTCCATGTTTTACAAAAGAAACAGAGGTCGGTTAATGGAGCAAAGGGTGTTGACCTTTTTGTTCATCTACGATTTTATCAGCATTTCCAATTTCTTCTTGATTTGGGTGGGTCTGGAGCTTCTTTTGTAACTCACACTTCTCGTCATTCAGCTTCGCATTCTCATAAAGGACCCCGTCGATTTTTTTTTGAAGTTTGATTTTTCTCATAAACGGATCTGCCTTCAAATAAACCTTCGGATCTGTGCTTCTGGTTTAAACAAAACGAAAACAAAAGAGGTCAATTAGGCGTGAGGTCAAACGAAAACGAAAACAAAAAAAATCAAACTTCAAGAAAACTCTTGCAAACTCTTGCAACAAAACAGTGAAACGAAACGAAAACTCTTGCAAGGCTTAAACAAACGAAAAATCTTGCAAAAAACATTGTGAACCGTGCGAAAAATCCAAGGTTTAAACAAATCAAGGACTTCGGTGCCTTTGGATTTTGAGAAGAACCCCCCTCAAGAAAACTGTGAACATGCTAGGGATTTTGATGCCTGGCGCAAGGAGAAAAACACTGTGAACAATTGAGAAAGGAGAGAAATTTGAGCTTCCCAACTCTATAAACCAACTCTTGGGAAGCTAAAATGCCGGGTTATCTCCCCCAAAAAAGCCTGTTGCTATGCAGCTAGCATCTCACGTTTAAAGCCTATCCCAGCTCAAATCCCACGCAAAAGTCTATTGATCTCCCAAAGAAAGAAATTGGACCCACTAATCAAGCAAAACTATCTCAAAAACTTCATCTAAACCGTTCATTCCCCCAAGATTAAATCCTGACCCTCTTTCTATCAACCCCTTTGTCCTAGTCAGCTTGTCCTAGTCAGCCCTAGAATTCAAAAAACACTGTCAAATGTATTTTATATATATATATATATATATATATATATATATATATATATATATATATATATATATATATATGCGGTCATGATCCCTGGAGCACACGAACAAGTTAGCCGTCTTTTCTACGCCACGTCGCTAGGAGAGAAATCGGGAGAAAGCCAAAGGATTTCTCCAACGGAGGATTCGTGCTTTATTGGAAGATCATCTGCTTCGTTATCGTCAGGATCTCTTTCAGGCTATTAGCGATGGACTCAGGTATGCTTCCGCTAAACAGAGAAGGTAACGTTTTAAGATTCAGCATGTGATATATCTAGATTATTATTTGCATGGTCTTGCTTAATGATTATTCTAGATCTTTAGTTTTTTCAAGTGGTATCAGAGCCGCCATGCTTGGATCTTAAGATTTTGCTTGCTCATGAATTCAGATCTAATAAAAATTCGTTTTTTACTCTATATGAATTCAAATCTGTAAGTTTGATGGGTTTTTGATTGATTTTTCCTGTTTTAAAAAAAAATACGAACCCTAGATCGGGGGCGGGCCGCCGCCCAACACAGCAAAAGAGGGGGCGGCTCTGTCGCCATCGTCAGGAGATCGACGCCGGCAATGTCGTCGCCAACACAGAAAGAAAGGGGCAGTCTTGCTGCCCCTGTCAGAAAAAACAGAGAGAGGGGCGGCTTCCAGCGGCCCACTGTCAAAAACAAGACCAAAGGGGGCGGCGCCGGCCGCCCCCAGTCGGCCATCGGAGGGGGCGGCGCCCTGTCGCCCCTTCCGTCGAAAGAGCGGGCCCCAAGTTTGGGGGCCTGTCACGGACCGCAGAGGGCGCGGCTCCCCCCACCCCCATTCGGTCATTAGGGAGGGGGCGACACCCTACCGCCCCCATTCGGAACCCAGTGGCCGGGGGGCTTCCCCCATCGGTGGATCGGAAAACGGGGGCGGTGGAGCCGTCGCCCCCTCGTAGGGAATAGCAGGAAAGGGGCCGGCACCCTGCCGCCCCCTATTGGAAGACAACAGTGCCGGCCACCCCGACCGACACTGGATGAGCGGGGGGGGCGGCGGCGGCCGCCCCCCAAGGAGGCCACCCGCTAGGGTTTTCAAACCCTAGCAGGCATTGGGCCAGACTTAGGCCCAAAACAGCATTTTTTCCAAAAACATTTAATACAGTATTGGGCTGGTATTTTTTGGGCCGGTTTTGGCTATTTGCACCCGTTTTGGGCATCCTTGTTTGGCAAATATTTTGGCTATATGAACACTATTTTGGGCTTGTTTCTTAAGAATATAAACACAAATATTGCCACGGAAATAATTAGGCTTTTTAAATACATATATATTTCCATTGAGGTGTAATTTTGTGTTAAAATAATTTAATTTATTTAAATTCACTTTTAGGCATGCTACATTATATATATTTCGAAATAATTGTAATTAAATCAAAACACCACCAAAGTGGGCTCTATTGTGGCGATTACTTTTATTTCAATATATAAAAAGCTACGGACATACTTTGTATATAAATTTAGTGCCTAAAATTTTAAATTTAAATTCTTTAAATGAGGAAATAAATGGTTATGTGTATATATATATATTTCCTTTAAGCCCAATTTGTGTGTTAAATTATATTCGTTCCATTTTAATTCTTTTAAGCATTGTTTGCTTTATTTATACGTTTCGAAATGATTCTAATTTTCTTGAAATCCCACCAAAGTGGGCTCTACTGTTAAATTATTATTATTTCGAAATGTAAACGGTTAAATACATACATTGTATGATTAATTGCCTGAATGAATTTTAAATGGATCGACGAAGTAAATAAAAGGTTTTCATATATATATATATATATATATATATATATATATATATATATTTACATTTAAGTTCGGTTTTATTTAAATTCAATTTTTGAGCACAGTTGGTTATATGTTTTGAAATAATTTTTAGATCTATGAAACCCCATCAAAATAGGCTCTAATGTAGATATTATTATTATTTTGGAATGTTACAAGTTGTAAACATACGTTGTATGATTGTTTGCCTAATTTCGAATTTAAAATGGATTGAAGGAGGAAATAAGATGCTTTAATGTATATTTCTCCTCAAGGATAAATTTTGTGTTAATTTTGGTAAAATAAATTAAATTCTAATTGTATGGCATAAATCTATTCTATAAAACAGGACCTTTTTTGAATTTTGTCCCAGTCATATGTCCAGTCATATTGCTTTGTCCCAGTCATATGCTGAGTAGGATATAATTTTTTGACTTTTGAAATTTTGGCCTCACATTTGTCCTCATTGGCCTTTCACCTCAATTCATATCACGCACACTATCAACATTTCTCAGTGAAAAATGGTGGAGGGAAAAATGGAGGGAAATCTTGGAGGGAAAAATGGTGGAGGGAAATCTTGGAGGGAAAAATGTTGATGTGCTCGGAGATGGCCTCCTCAGTGACGTCCTCAAGCAAAAAAACCCTCATCTTCACGGTGACAACCCAGTGGGAATTTGGAGGGAAATCTTGGAGGGAAATCTTGGAGGGAAAAATGGGTTGATATGATCGGAGATGGCCTCCTCAGAGACGTCCTCCAAAAATCCTCAGAGATGGCCTCCTCAGAGACGGGCCCTTTTCTTCTTCACGTCCTCATCTTCCATCCTGCAAAAAACCAAGCCATCTTCTTCACGGCCTTCATCTTCTTCACGGCCAATCCTGTAAAAAATCACCACGCAAAGCCCTCATCTTCTTCACGGCCTTCTTCACGTCCTGCAGCAAAGCCCTCATCTTCAACCTCACCACGCAAAGCCCTCATCTTCAACCTCATCCTCCACGCACTTCAGGCGGTGAGTTATTTTGGGAACACGTTGACATCTACCTCATTTTCAAATTTGATTTATGCTTTTTGATTTTAGAATTTTATCAGAATTTTTAGAATTTCCAAATTTGAGTTATATCAAATTTTATCAGAATTTTCAGAATTTTCAAATTTGAGTTATATGAAATTTTAGTTGATAATTCATAGGATGAATGATAATTTTAGTTGATTTTCAGGAATTTATCAGGACACTAAAATACTTCATTCACTAAAATACTTCGTTCACTTCATTCACAGGATTTTCAGGATTTTATTAGGATCTCATTAACAGGATTTGAAATGTTTGATTTTCAGTAAATTTTAACAGGATTTTCAATCAATATGTTTCAAACATAACTTGAAGTAGGGTAAATTGATTGAAGTACTTCACAGATTGAGTTGTATATCAGAATTTCATTCACATATTGAGTTGTATATGAAAATTTTGATTTTATTAGTTTGAGTTGTATATCAGAATTTTGTGAATATACTTCAAATATCTTGATATCCTGTGAATTTTTGAAAATCAGTTTGAGAATCTTGATGTGTTGTATATCTTGAATGGATATCAAATCAAAGTTGTATATCAAATCTGTGAATGGATATCTTGATAAAATCCTGTGAATACATTCACTAAAATCCTAAATACTTCATTCACTTCATTCACTAAAATTTTCAGAATCTTATCAGAATCTTAGTTATATCAAATTTTAGTTCATTCACTTCATTCATCCATTCATTCAAAAAATTCACTAAAATCAACTTCATTCACAAAATTCACAAAATTCACTTCACTAATTTTTGAAAATCAGTTTGAGAATCTTGATATGTTGTATATCTTGAATGGATATCAAATCAAAGTTGTATATCAAATCTGTGAATGGATATCTTGATAAAATCCTGTGAATACATTCACTAAAATCCTAAATACTTCATTCACTTCATTCACTAAAATTTTCAGAATCTTATCAGAATCTTAGTTATATCAAATTTTAGTTCATTCACTTCATTCATCCATTCATTCAAAAAATTCACTAATATCAATTTCATTCACAAAATTCACAAAATTCACTTCACTCATGAAGTGAATGGACCTGATTTTAGTGAATGAAGTTATATCAAATCACTCCATTCACTCCATATGGAATGGACCAGATGTTATATCAGTATTTGAAGTGAATGGAGTGATTTGATATGGACCTGATTTTAGTGAATGAAGTTATATTAGTGTTTAGGATTTTAGTGAATGAAGTTGATTTCAACATCAGGTCCATTCACTTCATTTGAAAATTCAGAATCTTATCAGGAATTTCAGAATTTTCAAATTTGAGTTATATCAAATTTTAGTTGATAATTCATAGGATGAATGATAATTTTAGTTGATTTTCAGGAATTTATCAGGACACTAAAATACTTCATTCACTTCATTCACAGGATTTTCAGGATGTTATCAGGATCTCATTAACAGGATTTGAAATGTTTGATTTTCAGTAAATTTTCAGTAAATATGTTTGATTTTTGATTTCATTAACGGGATTTTCAATCAATATGTTTCAAACATAACTTGAAGTAGGGTAAATTGATTGAAGTACTTCACAGATTGAGTTGTATATCAGAATTCATTCACAGCTTGAGTTGTATATGAAAATTTTGATTTTATTAGTTTGAGTTGTATATCAGAATTTTGTGAATATACTTCAAATATCTTGATATCCTGTGAATTTTTGAAAATCAGTTTGAGAATCTTGATATGTTGTATATCTTGAATGGATATCAAATCAAAGTTGTATATCAAATCTGTGAATGGATATCTTGATAAAATCATGTGAATACATTTGATATATCAAATTTTCAAATCAAAGTTGTATATCTTGATATCCTGTGAATACTTTTGATATCAGAATCTTATCATTCATCCATTGAATGGATATAAAATCAAAGTTGTATATCAAATCTGTGAATGGATATCTTGATAAAATCATGTGAATACATTTGATATATCAAATTTTCAAATCAAAGTTGTATATCTTGATATCCTGTGAATACTTTTGATATCAGAATCTTATCATTCATCCATTCACAGATTTTTACATTTTTGAAACATTAGAAACAATAAAAATGGTAAAATTTTGATCTTTTACAGTGTATTGCTCCACGCAAAGCCTCATCTGCAACCTCATAGCCCTCCTCCACGCACGGCAGTAGGTGAGTTCTTTTGGGATTTTTCGGCTTTTTGCAACAGTTGAAACATTAAAATTTTGGGGTTTTTCAGATGATTATATCAATGTTCCTAAAGCTTTTTTTACGGTGTATTGCAAGTTGTTTTGATTTTATTACAGTTATTTTGGGATTGTTTTGATTGCATTCTGAAGTTTGATATAATTTGACCTGTAGAAACGGGTTTGGGGCTTCGTGTTGATTTCTTTAGTTCTTGAATGAATTTGGATTGCAAGTGAATTCTTTAGTTGGCTGTATTGATTTAGGATCTAAATTGCAACTGATTTTTGAATTCTAATTAACTAGCTTGATTGTTCATTTTGTTGGCTTATGGTGTCTTGAACTAAAGTTTTGCATGAGTTCTTTTTACTTTGGTTGGGCTAAGTCATGTACTTCAACCAGGAGCTACAATTTCAGGTCGGGCTCAGTATGATGTAAACTCAGAATAGATAGTGAGCTCAGAAGATGGATTAATGATAATGTATTTAAACATTGTGATATGATATTTGGGTTGGTTTAGGTTGGTTTCAGAATAGATAATGTATTTAAACATAGTGAGCTGTGAATAGATAGTGAGCTCCTCTTTTTGATTTCTGAAACTTTATGTTGGTTTACCTTGATGTATTTGTTTGGATTTAACTTGCGATTTTGATTGGTTTAACTTGCACACTTGATTCAACAGGTTGGTTTAACTTCAGGTTGGTTTAACTTGCAATTTTGATGTAATCATAACAAATTGGTTTAACTTGCAAAATTGAAATTTCAAAACAGTGGTAATTTTGTATACATCAAGATAAACCAAAGTCGTATAAAGTTAGCACAAATGGTTTTCAAAATTGAAGTTTCAAAATTGCAAGTTAACTTACATAACATGTTGGTTTATCTCGATTATACAAACTACGGTTCATCTTTATGTATACATAAATTGCAAGTTTATCTTGATGTATTTTGCTGGCTTTTTTAGAGGTCCTCCTGAGTTCATAAAGAGAAGCAGGATCAAACATATGTACCCAACTCTTGAACAGATGTATAAGAGTTTAAAACCATATTTGCGAAAGTTTTGGGTGAATATATGCCACTTACAAGTTGCAATTGGGAAATGAGGATATGAACAATCAAGCTATTTAATTAGAATTCAAAATTTTACATGGAGCATAATTTTACATGGCGTTTAATTTTACATGTGCTCCAGTATAATTTTTAAAATTGTGTTCATATTCATATTCATATTTGGAACATGAAGCATATTGCTCCATTAGCAAAATATTAGCAAAATATGCATATGATAGCAGGACCCTAATTCCATTTGCATATATGCATATTGCTCCATATGCATATTTTGCTACTGGAGTATAATTAGCAAATATGAAGTTACATGTGCTCCATTAGCAAAATATGCATATGACAGCAGGACACTAATCCATGTGCTCCATTAAAATTATGCTCCATGTTCTGCTTTAAAATTGTGCTCCTGTGCTCCTCTTTTTTTATTTTTGAAACTTCAGGTTGGTTTATCATGAGGTATTTTTGGATTTAATCAACTCAAATGTATTTGTGGATTTAATCAACTCAAATTTCAAACTTTGGGGTATTTTTGAAACTTCAGAATGCTTTGAACTTCATATGCATTGGTTTATCATGACCTAATATACACACAGGTCAAACTTGAGGTATGAAGTTGAAACTTGATCCTAATGAAACAGGTCAAATTTTTCACCACTTTAATTTTAAATAGACTCAATTTCTAAATCCTACTGAAATTAGAAATCCTGATACTATTTGGAACTGCACGTTAGACCTTAGAAATCCTGATACTTATGCTCTTTGGAACTGGATGAACTTCCAAATTTGAGTCAATTTTGCGTTCAATTTGGAACTGGATGAACTTCCAAATTTGAGATAAATTTTTGACATGATGAAATTCCAAATATGCGTCAATTTTTTCCTACTACTATTTGGAACTGGAATATGCTATTTGCTTAGTTAGAAATTGTATCAAAATATGAATATGCTAATTGTATCAACACCTCCTGTCATATGCATATTTTGCTATTTGGATTAGGGTCCTGATGCCCAGAGCACATCTTGTCATATGCATATTTGCTATTGGATTAGGTTCCTGATGCCCAGAGCACATTTTGTCATATTCATATTTGGAACATGAATTTTTTTGCTTTACCTACATTAAACATTTGCTTGACATTGCTCTTTTGCATGATCTTCGGGTCAACAGTTATTGGGTTTAATTGGGTTAACAGTAAATAACTTGGCCATTACTTGGAATAACATTCATACAACATAACCCAATAGCAAATTTATACATAACCAAATAACCCAACCCTATAGGGGTAGAGATAATGTAATTGGGTTAAAACTACTACACTCAAATTTAACTCATATTCCAGATAACATTTCTGATGTAGAGAATCAACTGTTAACACAATAACATAACCCAACATAACCCAAGTAATGATGTAGTGATGCAGCTTATTTGGCCATTACACTAATAAGTGTAATTAGTTTGGGTGTAATTTGGATAGGTCTTTAGCTCAACGCAGATGGCGAGATCGAGAGCGTGAACACGAACACCGAAATATATCGCACGCTCTGACTTCTAACTGTGGCATTGATATGCCTCATATAATACCAGCAATGACAACTTCCCCGGTTGAACAAGAAGATGATGTCTCAGCCTCGCGTAACGCTATGATTTCTGGCCAAGTACCTGGACCATCTGTCAGGTTATTATCCACCCGACTAAACATAAAATCTATTCTACTATTATGTATTTTAATTGTATTTATTTTTGGGTGTAATTTGGATAGGTCTTTAGCTCAACGCAGAAGGCGAGATCGAGAGCGTGAACAGGAACACCGAAACATATCTCACGCTCTGACTTCTGACAGTGTCATTGATATGAATCATACAACACCAACAATGACAATTTCCTTGGTTGAACAAGAAGATGCTGTCTCAGCCTCGCGTAACGCTATGACTTCTGGACAAATACCTGGACCATCTGTCAGGTTATTATCCACCCGACTAACCATAAAATCTATACTACTATCATGTATTTTAAGTGTAATTAGTTTGGGTGTAATTTGGATAGGTCTTTAGCTCAACGCAAAAGGCGAGATCGAGAGCGTGAACAAGAACAACGAAACATATCTCACGCTCTGACTTCTGACAGTGTCTTTGATATGCTTCATATAACACCAGCAATGACAACTTCCCTGATTGAACAAGAAGATGATGTCTCAGCCTCGCGTAACGCTATGACTTCTGGACAAGTACCTGGACCATCTGTCAGGTTATTATCCACCCGACTAACCATAAAATCTATACTACTATCATGTATTTTAAGTGTAATTAGTTTGGGTGTAATTTGGATAGGTCTTTAGCTCAACGCAGAAGGCGAGATCGGGAGCGTGAACAAGAACAACGAAACATATCTCACGCTCTGACTTTTGACAGTGTCCTTGATATGCCTTATATAACACCAGCAATGACAACTTCCCCGGTTGAACAAGAAGATGCTGTCTTAGCCTCGCGTAACGCTATGACTTCTGGACAAGTACCTGGACCATCTGTCAGGTTGTTATCCACCTGACTAACCATAAAATCTATTCTACTATCATGTATTTTAATTGTATTTATTTTTGGGTGTAATTTGGATAGGTCTTTAGCTCAATGCAGAAGGCGAGATCGAGAGCGTGAACAGGAACAACAAAACATATCTCACGCTCTGACTTCTGACAGTGTCCTTGATATGCCTCACATAACACCAGCAATGACAACTTCCCCGGTTGAACAAGAAGATGTTGTCTCAGCCTCGCGTAACGTTATGACTTCTGGACAAGTACCTGGACCATTTGTCAGGTTATTATCCACCAGACTAACCATAAAATCTATACTACCATCATGTATTTTAAGTGTAATTAGTTTGGGTGTAATTTGGATAAGTCTTTAGCTCAACGCAGAAGGCGAGATCGAGAACAAAAACAAGGAAACATAACTCAATATATGACTCCTAACAGTATACTTGATATACCTCAAAGCACTCATGCATTACCAACTTCTCATGTTGAACATGAAGATGAGGTCCCAGTCTCGCAAAACGCTACGATATTTGCCCAAGATGCTGAGCCATCTACCAGGTTATTATCTATACAATCTAATCTACTTTAATGTAATGTGATTTTATTTAATGTTGGTGCTATTTTGGATAGGTATTTAGCTCAACGTCAAAGGAGAGAACGAGAACAAGAACTACAAAACATATCGCGATATATGACTCCTATCAGTATACCTCAAATAACACCTCCATTCGCAACTTCTCATGCTGAACAAGAAGATCGCTCAGCTTCGATGTTAGTATGTAGGTCAACTCATCATAGAGGTGGTCCGTCAACATATGATGCTTATGGTCGACATTATCTTGGTTTAATGAACATTCCATGCCCTCATTGTTCGGCCTTACATTGGTTGGATGAACAGTTGTCGAGGTCAACTTTGATAACACATTACTTTGGAACATGTTGTTTGCAAGGAAAAGTAAAATTGGAGAAACTTAATGAACCCCCTCCAGCACTTCGTGACTTATATGATGGGGACAGTGAGCAATCCAAATCATTTCAAAAGTATACTCGGGAGTATAATGCAGCTAATGTATTTACCAGCCTTGGTGCGACAATGGATCAAAGATTGATTGCTGGCAGAGGCCCGAACATATTTACTATTCATGGAGAATTACGCCATCGAACAGGATCACTTCTGCCACAACTGGATCAAATAGCAAGTTATTGTCAACTTTATATATATGATCCGGATTCTGCTATACAGTTACGAAGTAATAGAAATCCACATTTGAGAAGGGATGTCTTACAAATTATTCAAAATTGTCTATCGGACATAAACCCATTCATCCAACTATATTGTCAGGCTTATTCTGTTTTATCTCAAGCAGATTTATGTGGTCATGATCTTCCTGTATATCTCCATTACAATTCAAACAAGGATCGTCGCCGTTATAACCTCCCAACCGTAGATGAAATTGCTGTTATTTTACCTGGAGATGGCTATCGACCTTCCGGGATGCGAGATATTATTTTACATCTACGAGGAAATAATCAATTAATGCAAATTAATGAGGCTCATCCTGCATACTTACCATTACACTATGTCTTATTATTTCCTGATGGTCAGCTTGGATGGGAACCTGAGTTGAAGCAGTGGGATCCAGTTCAAAACAAATCCTCAAATAGACGACTTACCATGTGTGAGTTTTATAGCTACCGTCTATTTGAAATACATAATGAGTATTCTGCAATTTTGAGAGCTGGAAAATTATTCCAAGAGTTCATAGTTGATGCTTGGGCAGCAACTGAGCAACATCGTTTGACATTCATCAAACTTAATCAAAGAAAACTCCGCTCAGAGCTATATCAGGATCTTGCAGATATTGATGCCTATGTCAAATGTGACCAAATTGGACAGCGAATGATACTTCCCTCATCTTTCACTGGCAGTGCCCGTTACATGTTTGAAATCTTTCAAGACTCAATGGCTATCATACGTTATAACCAGCACCCGGATATTTTTCTTACCATGACTGCAAATCCAAAGTGGTCGGAAATTACTTCGGCTCTACTACCCAATCAAAAGGCTACCGATCTGGCAGATTTAGTTGCACGTGTATTTGAGTTAAAAAGAAAGGCTTTGATGAAGGAGATTGATGTTAATAATGTATTTGGAAAGAAAGTAGCGCATGTATTTACAATTGAATTTCAGAAACGGGGTCTTCCACATATGCATGATCTTTTCTTTCTTCATGGTCCAGATAAGATTCGTACATGTGATCAAGTGGATAGAATTGTTTGTGCTGAATTTCCTGATCCTGCTCAAGATTCTGCATTATTCGATACTGTGTCAAAATGTATGGTACATGGACCATGTGGTGTTCGAAATCCAAATGCTTCATGTATGGAAAATGGTAAATGTAGTAAGAAATACCCTCGAAATTTGCAGATGCAACAACCATGGATCGTGATGGATATCCTATTTATCGTCGTCGTAATAATGAACATCGATATACTGTTAGGGGGCATCAAGTTGATAACCGCGATGTTGTTCCGTACAACATGTATCTCTCCAGACGATTTAACTGCCATATTAATGTAGAAGTTTGTGCTGGGGTAAGATGTGTGAAGTATATTCATAAGTATATTTATAAAGGCCATGATCCGACCACAATAGTGTTGGGCGCAGTAGATGAGATCCAACAATACCTTGATGCAAGATATATTGGACCACCTGAGGCAGCTTGGCGAATATTTGAGCATCCCTTACATCAGGAGATTCCTTCTGTTCAAAGATTGATACTTCATTTACCAGGTCAACACCGTATTATTTTTGACCCAGTTGAAGATGTAAATGCAATAAGGTCAAGGGCTGAAAACGAGAAGACAACTTTGACTGAATTTTTTACATGTTGCGCTTTGCATGAATCTGCACATGATCTCACATATCAAGAATTTCCTCAAAAGTTTGTGTGGCATTCGTCAACAAAGGTCTGGACTCCAAGACAATCTGGATATGCAATAGGTAGACTGTATTTTGCATCCCCTAATTCTGGTGAGCGATTTTATCTACGGTTGCTACTAACAGTTGTTAAAGGGCCAACATCGTGGGAAAATTTACGCACATATAATACTATCGAGTACCCTACATTTAAAGCAACATGTATTGCAAGAGGTCTTCTTGAAGATGATTCCGAGTGGAGACAATGTCTTTCCGAGGCTTCCATTATGAAAACAGGATATCAATTACGAAGACTGTTTTGTATTATTCTTATCGAATGTTCGCCGATCGACCCCCTTGCATTATGGAATGAATTTTCAATGCATATTTGCGATGATCTTCCACATAAACTACACACTTTATTTGCACATTCTACCCCAACTCAAGGCCAACTTGAAGATTATGGATTATTCCTTATCAATGAATTGCTTGAGGAGTACGGTAAGTGTCTATACGACTTTCCACCAATGCCACTTCCTGCTGGAGATTGGAATGCAATTATTGGCAATAGATTGTTGCATGAACATCAGGAACTTATAAATAAAGCGAAACAAATGGATGCACAAAAAGACATTGATTGCCTCAATGATGCACAACGCAATGCTTATTCAGCAATTACTTCATCCATATTTGAAAATAAAGGTATTACATTCTTCTTGAGCGGCGGTGCTGGAACTGGAAAGACTTTTTTGTACAATGCAATAGCAACAATGTTGCGTAGTCTTGGAAATATAGTTATCACCGTCGCGTCTTCCGGTATTGCATCATTGCTACTTAGCGGAGGCCGGACTGCACATTCCACATTTCGTATCCCGTTAGATGTGCACGATAATTCAATTTGTAATTTTAGCAAGCAATCCATGCAAGCACAATTATTCAGAAAAGCGAAAATTATAATATGGGATGAGGTACCTATGCAACATCGGCACTGTGTTGAGGCAGTGGATCGATCGTTAAAAGATATCTGTGATAACAACAGAGCGTTTGGTGGTATTACTGTTGTTCTTGGTGGTGACTTCCGACAAATCTTGCCCTCATACCAAAGGGGGTTCGAGAAGAAATTGTTGGTGCCTCATTGAGACGATCTGTATTATGGTGCTCTGTACAAGTTTTGAAATTGGATCAGAATATGCGGTTAAATAACTCATCTACCGAGAATACAAATTTTGCAAAATTTATTTTGGAGGTATTTTATTTCAAGCCTAATTCAATTTTACGAACTATTTTTATCTTAAACATTCCTTAAACTTAAATTATATCTATATGTATTAGGTTGGGACAAATCCTACAGAAGTTGTAGAACTTCCTTCTAACATATTCAGGTGCAATGATTTAAACGAGTTAATACTTCGAATTTATCCTCAGCTTGATATTGAGGGTGCTGTGACTCCGGCATACCTTACTGAACGAATAATTCTTTCTGCACGGAATGATGATGTTACTTTTATAAATGCTGCTGCATTAAATATTTTTCCGGGACAGAAGATTACGTATCAAGCTGCAGACAGTTTGTCTGAAAATGAAGAAACCGATCCAACCATTATAAATAGATATCCAACTGAGTACATAAACTCTTTGGATCCTCCTGGGTTGCCACAGTTTACACTTGAGCTTAAGGTTGGTTGTCCTATTATTTTATTACGAAATATTGCACCTAAAGACGGGCTCTGCAAAGGCACTCGATTGATGGTTGTCAGATGTGCATCACGTGTCATTGAAGCTCAAATTTTAAATGGGGATAAAGCCGGTTGTTTTGTGTTTATTCCAAGAATATCTTTGTCACCATCGGCTACAGAATTACCTTTTCATATGACAACAAGGCAGTTTCCTGTCCGTGTGACATATGCTATTGATACGTCTATTTTACGGAAGCCCAACAACATGGGCCCAAAGGCGCAGCCCACCAAACGAAGCCCGAAAGAACATGGAGCTAGAAACCCAACAACCGATCAGAAGCCCGTCTGCGAGATCAGGCCCACCCGACAAGGCCCCATCGAGGGCCCCCGAACGGCGATCCAACCCGGCCCCGGAAACGCGCAAGTCACTCACCCACTCCAGCGATAACCGCTCCACGGGGCCCGCGACCACTTAATGGCGGTAATGGGGAGGTGCTGGCATGGCGCAGGAAACGGCGATAGGGAGGCGGGGTGAGGGGGCACGATCGGGGGCGGACGAGGGATGTGAGTCGTGGGCAATCGCGACGGGAGGCCTATAAAAGGGCTAGAAGGACAACAAGACAGAGGACCGCATCTCAGGTAACTAAAACCTAAGGTACTCCATCAACGACCTAGTTCCCCCATTCCATCTCCTTCCTCCCTCGCTCGCGCCGGTAGACGTCGTTCCGATCTCCTCTCGAGTCGGACCGTCTCCGCTGGGCCTCCTCTTTCAGATCACTGTCTGACTTAGGCATCGGAGGGGATTTGGCCGGAACCAAGGTCCGGCCCCCCTGACGAGTGTTCTCGTCTACGCAGGAGGACATCACATCCACGGGCCGAGGCTTCCCCTCCGCCCACGCCAGCCACGCATCTCACAAGACGTCTGAGGCTACTCCTCGTCGTCCGACCGACCGAGGCCGAGCACATCCGTCCGAGCAGAGGCTTCCCCTCTGCTCACGAGGCGCCGAGGCTACTCCTCGTCATCCGACCGTCCGAGGCCGAGCGTCTCACACCGGGCCGAGGCTTCCCCTCGCCCACCTTGCAGCCGAGGATCCAGATTCGGCCCATCCGACGCGCTCCACGACATCCGCAGCTCCGATTAGCGTCGTGTCTGCACAGACTCGACGCACCCGAGGGACCCAAGTCGGCCCCTTGACCACGTTGACCGGGTATTCCACGGTCAACGCTTTTGTAGTGAGAAAACACTCTGAAACATCTGGCGCCGTCTGTGGGAACGAACTTTCCCACGAAGAAACAAACCGCACCTGCAATGGCACGAGCCTGCAATGGAAAGAGACGCATGCCCCCCATCCCGGAAGAGGGGAATGGCGCACCCAACAGCAACCTTGAGGACGCACCCGACGACAATCACCCCGCCCCCTCAACCGAAGATACTGGCGGGTCGGAACTAGCCACGCAGGGGCAACTCCGTGCCCTGGCCCAAGAGACCAACGCAAGCCTCCAGACGTTGGTCGCAACGGTACAACAGCTCGTCGGCACTGCGCCAGCCAACAGAGACGTGTTGGGCGACGGCCATCGTTGGGCGGGGGCCCCCCGCTCTTACGGTCCGCTGTGGTCGATGACCACAGGAACCGAAGATCGAACACGGAGCGTCGGTCCACGTTGTCCGGCTCCCGTCAGGCGAGATCATGCGCCTCCTCCCCTTATCGTGAAAGGAGCAGAAGAGAAACCGAAGGCACGGGGGATGAGTCGGTGACCGCGTCGTCTCGTCGGCCATGATCACCCCACCGCAGAAGAAGCGATCAACACCACTCGAGAGACCGATCACGGCGGAGTGGGAGCTCCCGCCGGAGGAGCCGGGAACACCGGGTCAGCCCGACCCCCAGTGTGGCGATGGCCGTGGAGCCAGCCCCGCCGGTGCCTGTGCCCCCTCCACCACCGAACGAGCTGGAGGTAGGCGGGTGTCGAACCCCCGGGGGCATCCACAGAGACCGGTGCCCTCTGTCGAGGAGAATAACTGACGCGTGGGTCCCCTCTCGATTCAAGATCCCGGCGCTGGGGAAGTACGACGGGATAGGAGACCCGGGAAACCACATGATGGACTACGAGGGTGACATGTCCTTCCAAGGAGCCGACGATGACCTGCTCTGCAGGGGCTTTTATTCGACCCTCAGGGGAGCGGCGAGAACCTGGTACCGCAGCCTACCCATCCGCTCCATCGACAGCTTCGAGGAACTCACCCAGCTGTTCTGCAAACAGTTCATGGCAGGGCGACAGGTAATGCCCGATGCTGAACATTTGTTTAACATAGTGCAGGGCCCGACCGAGCCGCTCCGACAGTTTATGCGCCGCTTCAACGCGGAACGGCTGAACGTGAACAGCCCCCCTGACCTAGTCGTCCAAATGGCCCTAAAGAAAGGGCTGCGCCACAGAGGCCTGAAAAAAATCTCTGCACAACGATCCCCCAAAGGACCTCCTGGGGATCATGGCGAGGGCCGAGCGCTTCATGCTGACCGAGGAGACCTTGGCCATTGAGGCAGGAAAGGCCAGACGAGGGACCAAACGCGGCGATAGCGAGCGCCGCAGCCCCGAAGGGTACCGGACCGAGAAGAGGACGAGAAACAGACAGCGATGAGAGGGTACCAGGGACTCCACCCCAGACACCGTCCTCGCTCAAGTACAGAAGGAAGAGCGCGCCGATCGCCCCCCACCAAAGACAAAAAGAGGGGGGAAGAGTGGGGAAAAGTACTGCAAATACCATAAGGACAATGGCCACGACACCGAAGACTGCTGGCACCTAAAGAAGGACATTGAGAAGCTGATGAGCCGAGGGCACGCAAGGAATTTAGCTGATGAGCCGGCACACAGAGAAGGAACCTCCATGCTATCGGACAAGGGGAAGAAGATCAACACCGTCCAAGGACCCCTTCGCATCATTGAATGAGCAGGCGAGGCCCCTCCCCCCAGTCGCAGCCTAGACCGGAGGAGATTATCTAGGTTTACACCCCTCCGTCTAGCTTTATTTCCTGTTTTCTTTCCTCCAAATGTACTAGTCCAATAGGACCCTTAAGAGTACAAATGCATTCCCTTTTATCTTTTCCTCATCTTCGACGGAATCAACATTTCACTAAGGGTGCATAAGAATGAGGACCGCCGCCTCACCGGATGGGGGGGTCAGACAAAACCAGTCCGGAGCCGAGGAGCTCCGCCCTCACCGACCGATTCCTTCGCTTGTAAGTCTGGGGCAATCCCCCCAGCCAGCCCAGACGCCGACCGGTCCTAAGTCGAGGAGCTTTGCCCTTGCCGACCAACTCCTGCGCTCGTAAGTCTGAGGGCAATTCCCCCAGCCAGCGCGGACGCCGACCAGTCCTAAGCCGAGGAGCTTTGCCCTCGCCGACCGTCTCCTGCGCCCGTAAGTCTGGGGGCAACACCCCCATCTAGCGCGGACGTCGACCGATCCTAAGCCGAGGAGCTTCGCCCTCGCCGACCGACTCCACCGCTCGTAAGTCCAGGGGCAATTCCCCCGGCCAGCGCAAACGCCGACCGGTCCTAAGCCGAGGAGCTTTGCCCTCGCCGAACGTCTCCTTCGCTCGGAAATCTGGGGGCAATTCCCCCAGCCCGCTCGGGCGCCGACCGTTCCTAAGCCGAGGAGCAACACCCCCGCTGACCGACTTCGCTGCTCATAAGAGCGGGGGCAGCCCCCTAGTCATCAAGGACGTCAGCCGACTTGTCCACTCAAGGGGCAAGGGACAACCTCCCGGGGAAAGGAGGCGAGCGACCACTGTTAGCAGAGGGGCTGAGGTCGCAGCAACAAAGCAAAGTACACGAGGGGTTCGAGTAAGTCAATTTCATTTCCAATAATTAACCCAGGTACAAAATTGTGTCTTATTTACAGGAAATTGAAGTGGAGAAACCTCCCTACGAATAAACCGCTCTCGGCGGACAACAAAATTCGTCACCTACAGAAACTAGGGTAACGCCGGTAGGGCAAAACTTGTCGACCAAGAACACAAAGTCGCTGGCTTAGGCGAACATCCTTGCAATCAGCAATTGTTCGCTCCGAAGCAAAGAACCAGTAAAGAGGCCAATGGAGATTACGGGGCCGGGGATCCATTTCAAGTAGACCGGCCCAAAGCGAAGCGGATGCTAAAAAATTTGAGGATGACAAGCCAGGAAGGACGACCTAGGGGGCCCGGGCTCGAGAGGACGCATCCTCGGGCGCCTCGCCCTGCTCGGAGCGAGAGGGATCGACAGGCGGGGGAGCTAGCCGGACACGCTCCGCGCAATCCCGGAAGGAGGACTGGACGGCTCGACGCTGCGACTCGACAGCGAGTGTTGAACCCTGAAACGACGAGACATGAGCCAAGAAGAGATCGAATGAAAGAAAAGGACGGCAGGATAACCAAACCTGTTGAAGGATCCAGACCAAGGAGTCTGACACCTTGTCGGCAGGGATCCTCTCGAGGAGACTACAGTCCCGGGGGAGGACGGAGCCCTCGGCGAACTGCTGAGCCAGGGCTCGGTCGACAAACACCGAACCCCCGGGGGTGACCTCGAGGGAGGCCGAGTTGCCCGCCAATAGGGAACCTATTCCTGATATTGGAGACGGAGACGCCGCGACGGGGGTGGTAGTCAGGGCCACCGGAAGATCCCTGGCGGACACCGCCGGGGGCTCGGAGCACACCGGACTGAAGGGAGCCTCACCTTCCCTCCTCCTCTTCCCCTCGTGAGGCTCGGCAGGTGCCGAAGGAGAGCGTTTCTGCCTCGCACCACCTCCACCCTCGGGGACACGAGGGGGCACACCAAGCGCAAGGGAAGCTGCACCGGACCCGTCGTTGCCCCCCGCCTCTTGGGCTGGCGGGGCGGATCCGGCCCTTGCGACCCCCCCGGGGAGGAGATCGCCAGAAGAAGAGGCGGGAGGCGCGGCCACCACCTTGCCCACGGAGGGCTCGGCTCGGCGCACCTCCTCCTCAACGGTCCGCCGAGGCGCCCTTCCAGAGGTACTGCCCCGGCTCCGAGCGGCTCCGCGACAGATCAGCTCGTCGACATCGCGGGTGAACTCGCGACCAGCCATTCTTGCAAGGGAAACCGAAATCAGGGTAAGCCACGGGGCAATTCAGGACTGAAAAAGCGACCTACCCGGAGACCACAAGACGGCCTTCAGTAGTAGGTCGTCCAACAAAGACCAGATGGACTTCGCCTCCAAGGGGAGGGTCGACAGCAGCGCGACGGCCGCCCGATCAGCCTCAGAGAGGGCTAGCGTTGAACAAGGCCGGACCGACCCGCCCCAGCATGTCAAAATTTGGGCACCCTCCAGGAAAACCACGAAGACATAATCCGAGCTCCAATCCCCCGACCAGCAGGGTAGCCCGATCAGGCATTCCCTCCTCGAGCGAGCTCGGAGTTGCAGCCATGACCCTGGGCCGACCGTCTGGATCTGATAAAAGTAGAAGAGAAGGGGGAGAGACGGCTCCAGACCACGGGTACAGCAGAGCACCACGAAGCCTGTCAGTACCGCAATCTAGCAGGGGGTGAACTGGCAAAGGGGCACCATGAGATACTCCATGACCTGGATGAAGAAGGGATTGAGTGGGAAACGAAGACCCAGGCGGAACATCTTGACATATACGCCGACTTCATTGCTCCTCGGAAGGCAGATCCGCTCGTCGATGAAGGGAACTCGAACATCGTACGGGTAGCAGAGATACCTTTCCCGGATCTCCGCGGCCACTAGGGGAGGAGTCCCCGACGGCGTTCGGAGGATAACCGGGGGTACATTAAGCCGCACGGCAGCCAACGCCACGTCATCGCCGGCGTAGTCTGGGAAGAGCTTCCCCTTCCCTTTATCTCAGAGGAGACGGCTCCCGGAGGAGGAACCTGATCCCACAAGTCGAGGCCCGCCCCGCCTGGACTCGGGAGGATCCCTCGCCCCTTGGCCAGAACCACCTATTCTAAGAGCAGCCATAATATGAAAATAAGAAAGGAGTTACCTTTTTGTTAATTTGGAGAAGACAAGGAAACGAAGGCGGCGGAAGACTCCGAGTTGTGGAAAGCCTAGAACAGAGGGAAGAGCGAGGAGGAAGTTGGGATCAATGCAGCCGGGGATCTTATATACCAGACCCAGGGACGAATCCGAAACGCCTGACAGGAACGCGTGGCAGGCCTCAAAGAGCCGGCGGCATTTCGAAATCGGCGCCAAGGGAAGTCCAATCGATCCGCCTCATCATAACCTTCATTTATGACCACGCCTCGACTGACGCGCCACTCGAAACCCCAGGAGTCACATCGGTCGAACCTAGCCGGCCAAGGCCGATCGGCCCCACCGATGGGGGCAATTGATACGTCTATTTTACAGAAGCCCAACAACATGGGCCCAAAGGCGCAGCCCACCAAACGAAGCCCGAAAGAACATGGAGCTAGAAACCCAACAACCGATCAGAAGCCCGTCTGCGAGATCAGGCCCGCCCGACAAGGCCCCATCGAGGGCCCCCGAACGGCGATCCAACCCGGCCCCGGAAACGCATAAGTCACTCGCCCACTCCAGCGATAACCGCTCCCCGGGGCCCGCGACCACTTAATGGCGGTAATGGGGAGGTGCTGGCATGGCGCAGGAAACGGCGATAGGGAGGCGGGGTGAGGGGGCACGATCTGGGGCGGACGAGGGACGTGAGTCGTGGGCAATCGCGACGGGAGGCCTATAAAAGGGCTAGAAGGACAACAAGACAGAGGACCGCATCTCAGGTAACTAAAACCTAAGGTACTCCATCAACGACCTAGTTCCCCCATTCCATCTCCTTCCTCCTCTGCTCACGCCGGTAGACGTCGTTCCGATCTCCTCTCGAGTCGGACCGTCTCCGCCGGGCCTCCTCTTTCAGATCACTGTCTGACTTAGGCATCGGAGGGGATTTGTCCGGAACCAAGGTCCGGCCCCCCTGACGAGTGTTCTCGTCTACGCAGGAGGACATCAGATCCACGGGCCGAGGCTTCCCCTCCGCCTACGCCGGCCACGCATCTCACAAGACGTCCGAGGCTACTCCTCGTCGTCCAACCGACCGAGGCCGAGCACATCCGTCTTAGCAGAGGCTTCCCCTCTGCTCATGAGGCGCCGAGGCTACTCCTCGTCATCCGACCGTCCGAGGCCGAGCGTCTCACACCGGGCCGAGGCTTCCCCTCGCCCACCTTGCGGCCGAGGATCCAGATTCAGCCCATCCGACGCACTCCATGACATCCGCAGCTCCGATTAGCGTCGTGTCTGCACAGACTCGACGCACCCGAGGGACCCAAGTCGGCCCCTTGACCACGTTGACCGGGTAGTCCACGGTCAACGCTTTTGTAGTGAGAAAACACTCTGAAACATCTATGACGATTAATAAAGCCCAAGGACAATCTGTAAAGTTCGTTGGAGTTGATTTGCGGACCCCAGTTTTCAGTCATGGACATCTTTATGTGGCACTTTCAAGGTGTACATCTTTTGATCGTGTATGTGTCCTTCTTCAGCCCAACATAAATAACACAGTAAACATCGTTTACCCAGAAGTTCTACTATGATTTCCAATGTATGCTAAAATTGTATGTAAGTATTTTAACTTTCTTTCTTTACATTGTTTTATTTATATTATTTGTTTAAATGATCTTTTTGAAAATTTATTTATCGATTGTTGTCTAATATGCAGGTATATTATATCATTATCATACGTTACCAAGCTTTAAAATGTGGACACACATTACCATATATGGCAGGGTAAGAAATTTTTTCCTTCACTACATTTCATTGCATGACTTAATAGTTTTCGGTATGCATTTTTTCATAAAATATATTGGTTTGTATTTCTATATAGATAGATGATGATGCAGATTTGGCAAAAACTGTAAGTTTCTTATCATAATTTTACATATATATTTTATCTACTATGTTTGCATTAACATTTTTGTTCTCTTAGATTCTGTTACTTCAAAACAATCACATAAATGTCAGGCTACGGGGTTATATCGGATTTTGGTTTGATAAGGTATGCATACCGTTACAAACATTCCCATTTTGCCATTAAAAATTAGTTACTTATTATTATTATTATTATTTTCAGCAAATTGCTAAAAGAACTTTACAAGCAACTCCGACGAGTCACATTGAAGACAAAGCAATCTCCTTTTCCGAGGTAATATAAAAATCTTAGATTTTGTTTTTCAAAATATCTTGTTCATTGACCATCCAAATACCTTTTTTATTATAGAAGTGGAAGATGGTTCTTACCGAGCTTGCTTGGTTCCAGAAAGCACGCCATCCACCACTCCAACGAAAAAAGGTAAATAAATGTATAAATTTAAAATTTTCCATATTATCAAATATATATTCATTTTTCTTAGAAATTTATGTTCTTAATTTATCTAGGTTATTGCTCATCCTATTAACTCTCCACTTTGGATTGAGCTTGACACGTCATCTTTTTATAATGTTATGATGAAAAGGTTTTCTGCTTAAACATGATGATGGTAATAAAAGTGAGTTTTTCAAAGTAATTAGATATATCTTCGTTTCTAATTTTTCTATTCTAATCTATGATTTTATTTTTTATTTTCAGGACACACGGCACTAGCTTCATATGTAAATTTTGTTGGTTTTAAATGCCTGTGTGAGAGATAGTGTTTTTGAAGTTGGACTGCATGGTTCAATCAAAAATGTATTTTTGTGTATGTTTGTTCATAGTTAAGGCTTTTTTCTTTTAGCATATAGTTTAGGTTGTGTGATATTATAAGTCGATGTAAAAAAAATGTTGTCTTAAGTACTATTTTGGTTGAAAATATGATTTGGGCAAAACTCCCTTCAAAAAATCACTGAGTACGACTATATCCATCGTAGAAGAAGGAAAATTTTATTAATATCCATGCAAAAAGTTTGTGCGGTCTTTTAGATTTTTATTTCCTTCTTTGTGTCATTTGGGAAGTTATGCCGATCTAATTTTTGTGGATTTTAGTATCCGTATTTTTTGTTGGTTTTTTTGCTTCATTTGCAGGTTCACAAGGAGACTTTTTGAATTTTATTTCAGTTGTTGGGTTTTCACATGCGAGGTCCCCCGAGCCCTTGGGTTTCTTCATTTGGACAGTTAAGGTAGGTAGTCGAGCTGTGAGTGCTTATTTTTTTATTAATTATAACATTCCAGTAACTCTCCTATTCAAAATTGCCATGCACGCAAAAAACCTGAACTCTCATTTCATATTCAGGATATTTAGAATTATGTTGTGATTTGAATTTTTTTGTTATGGCATTTGAGAATGGGAGTTGAGAATGGGAGTTATTTCAGTTTTGGTATGTTGTTATGAATTTTTTTCTCAAAAAATCCTTTCAAAATATTTCAGTTTTGTGATTTGAATTTTTGAATGAGAGTTCAGGAATATTTTGAACAGGATATGCTAAAATTGACAGGGTATTTTGAACTCTCATTCAAAAATTGACAGGATATGCAAAAATCGATTTTTATTTATTTTAGCCCATTTTTACGGTTCAGTTCACTTGGAATTTCGATTGTTCTTATGCTGTCACCTACATCGATCGATTCATCTCCAAGTGTAAAATTCCTGTAATAATCAATCCTGTTCCCTTTTCAAAATGGTTTACAGTGATTTTGTCTAATCTAAAATCAGAAATTTCTCTGTTCGTTACATTGATTTTGATCTGATTTAATTTTTGGGGTTTTATGCTATTTTTGGGAGATTTATTATTTGCAAGTTGCATTAGAGTGTTTGTGCATATGGGTGTTATTAAGATCGCTTCGAATAGAGTGTTTGTGCATTAGGCAGGTAAGTTGCATTATTACAATCAAAATTTATAATTTTTGGGAGATTTAATGTTTGTGTTTGTGCATATGGGAAGGGCTGACATTTCCTGGAAAATTCTAGTCTATACACCCTGATTTTGGAGAGAACATGTAATTGAAATTCAAAAGCCTGCCTAGGTTTGGCTAGAAAGGCGACATCAATGGAGAGAAAGATACCTTACTGGCCAAAAATCTGTTAAATAAGCAAGCAACATTTTCCTTACTTTGAGGTATTCAAATCTTTTTGCCAAAGCTTTGATCTTTTTACCGTACTGTTGATTTTTAAATCTAAATTTGCTAACTTTTTTTATTTTTAGTTAAAACTAAGATGATATTGGGGGTGATTGAGGCATCGTACATGCGAGATCTAAAACATCCTAGATTTGAATACCTCAAAGTAAGGAAAATGTTGCTTACCTCAAAGTCAGGACACATCGGATACCATCGAAGATCCTAATATGTGATATTTTATTGATTTTGGTTCATATGTAAGATTTTTTAGTTGGTTTTGGTTAGTTTGTATGTGTGGACTGCCGGTGGGAATGATAACAGTGTTTTATGAGACATGACAGTGTGCGCTCATGAACTTGGGGATAATTTTCGGATGATTGTTGATCCCACCATACGGGCTAGGGGGACCGAGTCTTTTGATCATATTTTGATGGGGGTTCTTCATTTTAATTGTTTGGAATAAGATATACTTGCAATTGTAGCTTTAGATCTTTTAATTTGCAATTATAATGCAATGTCCAATTTCGACCTTATTTAAACCATCATAAATTGAAAGAACATGGTATCTTCACTCGCCTAGATAATGGTCTTTTTACTAACCTTTATTATTTATGTAGATGCATAGCTAATTAGTTGTTTGACAGTGAAACATGTTTGACAGGTTGCCTAAGTTTCAGCAGGTGTACGTGTGTGTGATCTCAGAGGCAGGTCAATCAAAATGGCAGGTCAATCATTAAAATGTTAGGTTTTTTTGGAAAAATATGAAATTATATGAATGCAGATAAAAATATTAAAACCCAATGTGTGCCAAATTGTTTGTTTGACATGAAAAATATGATATTCAGCAGCTTTTATGGGAGGTTCCATTAAAATGGCAGGCCAATACCCAAGTGTGATGACGAACACATTAGCAGCAAGATCATTAAACTGGCAGGTCAATTATATGAATGCAAATGTATTTGATAGTTTGGACATGTTAATTGTTATCCTATTATTAACCGAATATTTTTTCCTTTGGAAGAACATGAATCTGACTATGAAGAAAAACCAGAAAACAATGTTTCTGTGAAAATCGACATGTCCAAACAATGATGTTAGTGAGATCTCAGAGTCGGGGAGGGAGCGGTGGAGGTGGATAACATGTAACATGGTGTTATTGAGCTCGAAGGGAGCGATGTCGGGGCCGATGCCACTGCAGAGATTCTGAATTCGTTACAAATACACCAGTATAGTCAAAGAATTTTGGATTTTGAATTCAAAATTAGTACTTAATTTACTCTGCAGGTGTCTTATGAAAAATCTTGAGTCATGGATTTTGATTATACTGTTGTGTAAATCAAATACTGCAAAGATTTTGAATTCGTAATTCGTGGAGTCAGAGAGGAATTTACAATTCTTTTAATTCGTTACAAATGCATAGGTGTCTTAGGATAGTATAATCAAAGGATTTACAATTCAATTAAAAATACATGGATTCAATTTGATTTACTGTTTCATTTTGAATTCATTTGTCTCCCCTTGCAAATACACCATTATTCAATTGATTTATTAGGTGTTAGTGCTCACTTGATGTTGGTACATGGAAAATGAAGGTTTTCTCTTCCTATCATTATTTATACTATTTGGAAAATGAAGGTTTTGACTTGGACAAACTTTTGGTGGGAAGACTTTTAAATTGTGTGAACGCCAAATTTTGAATTTAAAACCAAAATTTGAAACATTGGGGGGAACCAAATTTTGGTGAAAAAACAAAAAACACACTTTAAAACAGTTGGGGTGAAACCAAACTCTCGCTCAATTTCTGACCCCTCAATTTTTATGTACCTCCATACAAACAACATTCAAAGGTTTGATATAACCTTCATCTATTAAATTGTTAAAGTGTTAGTTGTTCACATGTTATTATACGCAGGTGAAATGTGTTAATGTGTTATTATTGTTAATTGTTCTTCAACCTGAAATCTGTTAATTGTTTAACACATTTCAGTTTAGGTTATAGAAACTAATTTTAGAAAAGTTGTCAATTCTGATGATTTTTGTTCTTCAACCTGAACTTTTGCAATTGTTGTTATTATACACGGGTGAGAAAAATTTGTTAATTGTTATTTTTTGTTTCGATTTCAAATTTGTTATACACAAGAATATCATGTGTATAATAACAATGAGAAAATTTTGAAATTTTTGTTATTCTGTACAGGTTATTATTGTTATTATACATAGGTTATTATTGGTAATTTCAAATTTGTTATACCCAGGTGCAATTTTTGTTATTTTGCGCACCTAGCAATTTTTTGTTCTTCAACCTGAACTTTTGCAATTTTTTGTTCTTCAACCTGAACAATAGAAGGCAAAAATCAATTCTGATGTTAATTGTTCTTCAACCTGGAACCAGTTTGGATGGCAACCTGAAATTTGTTAATTTTTAGAAAAGTCAGGTTGGGTTTATGCACAAATTAACAATTAAAATGGGGCTGACATTAGACACATGGGTTCTGTTTGCATTCATGTGAACAATTAAAAGTTGGGTTTCAAACTGGGTTTAAACCTGTTGTCAATTTTGATGTTAATTTGCAATTGCATAGCCATTGCATAGTTTATCATGTTCACTTGCGGAAGGGTTCAGTGTTGATGAGTGATGGAAGGGTATGTACCTTCAATTTATCTTCATATCTTCAGTACTTAATTTTTTTTACTCCATTAAGCATGGATACTTCAATGTGGATATTATGCAAGTAATTGTTTTCTTCAGTAGCTTACTATAAATGTGTGTTTGTTTCCAGAATTTTTGTTGTGTGCAAGAGTGCTATTTGCAAGAGTAGATCACACTGGAATTTTTTGTCCATAGAAAATATGGGAACAAATCACTATGCATATCATTTTTTTGACCAAATTACTAACTGATTACCTGCGACAAATCACTATGCATATCATATCAATCTCGCAGGCAATCCTCGCAAGTTTTTTGACCAAATCACTATGCATATCATTTTTTGTCCATATGCATTAGAAAATCTGTCATATTTTGTCCATAGAAATTATGTGAACAACATTCATTTTCATACTTACAAAACAACAATTTCTACTTGGATGTTTGATTTACTTCTGAGTAACATAAAATTGAGATTCTTCTAATTGTCGCTTTTGGTTTTCTGGTGATGTTCACCACACCATTTTCATATGGACTGACCAAAGAACAAGACGAGAGACTTGCTACTCTTGGTGATGGATTAGGGAACTACAATGTAAGTGGCAGTATTATGAACTTTACATATTTCAATCATGTTATTATTGACATTCTATATTGGCTCAAAAAAGACATCGTGTGCTGTGGATATGACGCACTAGAAATTTTTGACTATATAGTTTCACTGCTTCTTTCACTGAACTTTAATTCTTTACTCATTGAGTGTGAACATGCTATATGGAATCTTCCCGTAATATCTCCCCTGGTTTATATATTGCAGAGATCTGGGCAATAATAATATCGGCGGAAGTATTCCGAAGAATTTGGAGAAAAAGATGATGATGTCTTTTGAAAAATGTCACTCCTCAGGTAACACAACGAATTGTTATTTGAAAAATGTCATTTGCTCTTCTAAAAGACAGAAAAAGATGATGATGCAGTCATATAGCTGCATGTATCAATCTTATCTCACATTTGGAGAATTAGACAGAGTTTTAAGCGATTAAGTTACCTGCATCGATCTTGAAAAATAGACAAGGCATTAGTTTAAGCCACAATAATATGTATTAGCTAGCTGGAAGCAACTAATTAGTTGCATTATTGATGTGTTACATGTTACCTTTTGTTTTCTGCATTGATACATCAAATGATACAGCAAGCAATTCTAAGAATAAATAACAGGACCACATGACATAATCAACATCACAGATGGTTCATAGTTTATCAATATCTGTTTTCATCAGATATAGATATCGAGTTCAATATTCTGGGAATATCTGCATTCTTATATGTAACCATAAACATGAAAAGAGGTATAATATTATCTAATGCATCCCCAACCCATATGTAATTAACCCATATATAAGTTAATTGAACTGGTATGCTGAAATTTCAAGGACAGCTGGGTTGCCAACAAAAATTCTGCAGTTTGCAGGAAACTACAAGGAGGAAGAGGGTAATACACTGATACTGGCCTCATGTTAAGGAATCTCACAATCTTCCTTTGTCCTTGAACATGTTGCAGAGATCTTACACTAAAGACATTGTATGCCCTTAATAAATTCGACCCACTTGGAGATGTAAATAATCATTGTTGTTTTGTTAGTCCTTTTGATTATATTCGTCTTTCTTTGGATGTGGCAGTTTCACGAAGAAGCAAAGGTGATAGCTAGACGCACTCATGGATTTGTGTCATCAATTTTGCAGGGACGGAGAGGCTCAAGAAGTAGTTTTTTGCTTTCACTTTCAACTGAAGATCTGAAATGGAGGGGAGAGACAACAGCATCTCTTGAGTTCAAAGGGCCGAAATGTGGGGGATCAGAATTTGAGTGGCTTGCAAGCAGGAGGAGGCTGAGACGGAGCCATCCGATAAGAACGAGACCATTTCCATTGGCAGCCCTTGATTCAGGTGTCCTGCTGTGGTTAGGGACCATTTTTGGAGCCCCAGCCGTATGATTTCCCTCCACACTAACCAGTTTTTTATCCATACATGTCAAACAAAAAAATATTACATTGAACCATAGTCACCCTTTATGATTTCAAATATAGATTCTTTTGTTTTGGTATAGGGATTTGAGATATGGAGTCCAGTTTGGTTTTGGTTTTGGGTTGAACCATAGTCACTCTCTTGCGCGGGCCATCCTCATCTAATTGGTAACATTTTAAAATTTTAATTTGTATTGTCGTTTACACTGCAAAATGTTATCTTTGAGGAAAAATTGTGTGTTTTTGGTGAAATAGATAGAATGTTCTGTTGTTTCTGAATTTTGTAGCTTATCATTTTTTGAGAAATTTTTATTCAAAAATTTATCTATTGGAGACTGCAATGAAATGAGAAGTTTTGATTGAAGATGCACTGAAGAGAGAACCAAGGAAAAATGGGTATTTTAGTAGTTCCATATTTTAAAAGGCTTGCATGATTGAATGAGAAGTAAATAATATTAGTGTATTGAATCATTGATGGGTTTCATCTTATAACCACAACTCTGTCATATATGAATTTGGATTCCCACAGTGTTTCTGGATCAGGTCTTTCTCAAAATTTCATGTTAACTAAACAAGTTAAATTGTTGGGATAGTATAACCAAAATTTCAGTTGGGTTATAAGCATATTAAATAATTTTTTCGTTGGGTTATAGGCATGTTAAGTTATCGGCAAGTTAACTAGACCAAAAATAGACCAAAATTGTTGTTTGTTATTATCCTGCACATTTTGGAATGTTGAACTAAACTGAAATTATAACTATTTGTATTTTTGGAAAACTCACAAACTGAAACTATAACTGCACATTTTTGGCAAACCCACAAACTGAAACTGTTTTAGAATGTTGTGAGTTGGCATTTGGAATGCTATAGGCATGTTAAGTTATTTTGGTGAAGAATCAATGAAAGACCAATGAACCAACACAACAATTTTCATTTGGGTTATATGCATGTTAAGTTATAGGCATGCTAACTAGACATTAAAATGTTGGGATAGCATAACAAAAATTTTCAGTTGGGTTATAAGCATGTTAAGTAATTTTTTCATTGGGTTATAGGCATGTTAAGTTATAGGCATGTTAACTGGACTAAAAATAAACCAAAATGCAATCATGATTCTGGGTATTTTATTTCCAGAATGCAACTAATTAAATACTTTCCAGAATTCAATCATGATTCTATGTATTTTATTTCTAGAACGCAACTAATTTGATCTTAGCTCCAAGCACATATGAATATGATATGACATGATGTTAAATCTCAGGGCTATTTCTTTTTTTGGCAGACTGAGAAGACTGTTTCTTTTCTCAAGGCTGATCACAAATCTTATTCAGGTATGGTATATTCTATCATCTGATGATGAAGGAAGTACATCTAGAAGCAGGATAAAACTGATACTCAATGAGTTCCATGAAATGTATTTTTTCTGATTTGATTGGAAATTGGATGACTTGATTCGCATGCTAATATGTTCTTTTGAGTTGTTTTGCAGTGATGCGTCATTCACTGCATTAAATAGAAATTATCTCGCTCCATTCTTCACAATACAAAATGGCAACGAAGATGATTCAGGTAATACATATATTGTTTTGTTTTCATTACAAGTCGCAATTAGTGTGAACCTTTTGTATGTATTTCCCATGAATTTGTCTAGAATCAAGGAAACAATATGATGGAGATGGCGAAGGATTTGATGGGCGGCCTGAAACTGTTTGTGAAAATTCCTATGACTGGTGAGGTAGGACGGGAATGGGGCTGGGCATGTGGTGCAGAGATACCCACGGTGTGGCTAGGCATGTGGCAGGCTGATCCCAGGTAGTCTGGGAGACTGTAATCGTCGCCGTTAAGGTCTTAAAAAATTGAGCCCAATCCTGAGCTTTCAGTTCATCTTATACTTTATTTACATTTTATATGTCTCAGTTCTATATATCCATCATCGGTTTAAGATGCTTATACAAGTAATTTAGGCTGAAGTGTGTGTTTTTAATTTTTGAAAACTATCCATCAATTGATCTTGGATGATCATTTATGAGCAATACCTGATTATTTGGTGTTCTTGCATACTGGCTATAGACACGTTGATTATGCTTAAGCATATGGCAACGAGAAAGCGGTATAGTTGTGCCAAAATCTTATTTGAAGTTATCATAACGCAAATAGAAGTATTTCCTATATGATGAAACTTTGATGTATTTCCTCAAGTAATTGTTAATGGTGATTTTAATCAAAGTAAAGAATGATATATTCATTTGGTGAATGGCAGGCTAGAAATTAATAGTGGGCTACACATTGTTTCCAACTGTAGATTATGATTTATGGTTTACACATTAGTAATGATAAAAATATCATCTACTGCTGTGCTAAATCAAAATACCCGGTTTTCACATCTTTGTTTTTAGGTATTTGTTAGAAAAACAATATGACCAATAATTTATGTTAACCATGTCTTAATAGGCATGCATTTACTATGTCATATTTACAACATCCAATTTAGAAACTAGAAAATGAGTCCATACAGTAGACTTCTAAGACATGTTTATGAACGATAATAGTTCAATATATCACTGTGCATGATATATGTTGGAGTAATGCAGGGCTAAATTCGATCCTTTAATTCTAAAAACTCTAATTTTAAACACGTTACTTGTGCCTGCAATTAATAGGGAACTGTGTTGCATGTTTTTAGGAGTCCGTGGTATAAGGATCATGCCTTCCGGCAAATCTAAGTGCTCATGTTTGATTATCTTAAAGTATTGTCCTGATGCGGCTCTGCTTAGCTATGGGATGTTCAAGTCACCTACTACGAGTACAGACTTATAAACTATTTCTGAAAAAAGAAAGCCAAAATATTAAAGTCAGTCAGTATGCTTGGTATGTAATACAATCGTGCTAGTCTCACAAAGGTTTATCCACAATTGGCCTGCAACATCCAACCTGGTTGACTCCCTTGTAGCCTTTTACATGTCAGGCCAGTAAATTAACAGTCATCTACTGGTATAGAACACAACTTAAGTTAAAGATCACCTCTCAATTTAAGAGAAAAAGGTCGCAATCTTGGCAACTCGCAATCGTGGCAACTCTTTGCAATTGCTGAGCAAGCTTCTTACATCTTGGCCGGTATGTATGAATGTGTGTAAAGTTGTGTGGATCAGCTAATAATTCTGCTACAATAATTCTGCTACAAATTTTTTTGCCTGGGTATGTTTTGTTCTGGTGCCACTATAATTTGCAACTTTATATGGCCTTACAAAAGCAATTTGTATCAAGAATGATAGATGATCATGTAATATCATGTAAGAATGAATCAAGAGCAAGTCAAATATTTCAGAAATTTCAATGACTAAAATTTTGGTTATGTAGGATTTTGCCAGGTTGTTCATGTATGTCCTTTGTGTGCATGGTATTTTGGTGTTGGTTTTGTTATAAATGTGTTGTGTCATTTGTCTGCAAGATGTTCATGTTTTATTACACCTTTCAAACATCATTTGATCAGATTTTAATCTTGCAAACATTATATACCGCCATTGTGTTCATGCTTTTTTCCAATCTCAGGTTTTGATAATTTATGCTGGCTGAGAAATTCTTTGATGCTTAGTTTTGTAGATGAAAAGGGAATTATTACCACCATTTTATCAAAACAGATACGGTGATTCTTTGTTCCTATTGGTGAGAAAAATATTTTTGCCATGGAGAAGGATGCATTTAGTTATATGCTTTTTCCAGGCATGATCTGACACTCAAAGTCTTCAAATTTGGTTTCTACAGGTGCTGAAATCTCTCAACATATTTTCAGAAGAAGATAGTGATTCAGCCGCGGAGGCAGTGCATAATGTAAGTTTGTCATGTATTTGATTTATTCTTGCATTTCCTGCAATTTGGCATGCTTGCATTGGTTGTTCATATTGAATTGTAAGAATGTAACTGGTCATATTGAATTAGTTTTTATGCAGTTGGATGATGTCTCAGATGTCATTGAAGAAAATGTACATGCTCGTGGAGATGGCTGCCCAGGGAACAAAAGGTGGAAGATGCGAAGGTACATACTCTGGAAAAGAAAAGATAGACATAAATCATTTCTATGATATCTTGGGTGATATAGTCTCCTTCAGTGGTTGAGCATCCATTTGCTGATATTATTCAGAGATAAATATGATACTGTTGGGAGATTTCTTTTTGTAACTATGATACTGAGCGTCCCTCTTCCGATTTATTTTAGTGTCTTCTATATTTTCGTGTTCTGTAGTGATATTTCCTCATTTTTCATATAGGAGGCCTTTTATACAGTATGTAAACTTGAGCATGATTTCTTTACTCAACACATGTTGGATTGGACTGTCTATTTCTATACTCCTTTTAGTACAATTGCAAACCGCCTGAACCATCCAACATTGCCTCTGGGCACTATTTTGTGCTTAAATTAATTCCAATGTTGCATCTGGATATTTCATCGATGCTGGGTGGGTGTATGAATTATATGTTTGTCTCATCCTCAAGTTGTGTTTGAAAAACTAAAAGCATCATCGTATGTTTGTCTGCATCCTCAACTTGCCGAAGAAGTCAGATGATGCTTGATGATGCAATTTCTGGGTTAAATGGGAAAGGAAAGTCCTGAATACAAACTGAAGACCAACCACCGAAGTAGCACACTTCCAGGATCCTATGGATGAATTTGCAATCGACATTTTTCATAGTTTCTTGAAAAAACCAAAAAGAACCAAAGCAGTGAAAGCTGACAACTTATTCCATCCACTGCTGCGAGCATTTGCTCATGATTATCTGGAATCAGGATTGACACTCTATCCTTGCATTCAGTAATATCGAGTCTCACGACTGGAAAAATACAAAAGAAGGAAAACATATGTGCAAGCATGGTAGCAGGCACAGCCCCATACAACAGATCAAGCACACCATGCCTGAATGAATGCCAATGAATGCCTGTAGTATCTTTAGCATTTGCAAATTATAGACAAGTGGTCAATGCAAATTATGAGTTGAAGAGCACACCGGCACACACCTATAACCGATGACATGTAATAAGAAGACCTAAAAGCTGGCCTTCAAATCATACATAATTTTGTGTTTAGCTGTGAAGCAAAATGCTTTTATGGATTCACTGCAGAAAGACACAATATTCAGAAGACCATACACCAAGCATTTCAAGTTTTGATAGAGCACACGATAACAAAACCTATTGGTCGGAAGAAAAATAATGAAAAATTCAATCCTGAAATAACAGTAATCAGTTCATCTACCAAACACAAGATTATCAACATCAGCCCATCCTCATCAACATCAGCCCAAGATTAGAATTTGTGAAAATTTTAGGGAGAAAGCTTAAATTTTGTAGGGAAAAGTGTATTGGGAAACAAAACTTTGAAATTAAAAATGTCTTGGGAAAGATTGTGGAGAATCATGATCCATTAAATTGAAATAATTTGTTTGTTTAAATATTAAAGCAGAAGTCTGTAAAAAAAATTAAATACCCATAGGTTTGTTGTTCCGCGTCCGCCGAAGGCGTCCGCTGAATTTTTTTACGTTCCGTGCCACCAGTGCCGAATGCGCCCGCTAAATTTTTTTACGACGAATTTGTTGTTCCGCGCTGAAGGCGCCTGTGCATGTTTTTTATGATAATTTGTTATTTCATGCCGAAGGCACCCGTGCCGAATTTGTTGTTCTACGCAGAATTTGTTGTTCTGCACCGATGGTGCCCGCACCGACTTTGTTGTTTTATGCCGAATTTGCCGAAGGCGCCACCACCGAATTTGTTGTTCTACGTCAAATTTGTCGAAAGTGCCCACGCCTAATTTGTTGTTCCGCACTACAGGCGCCCATGCCGTTTTGGTTGTTCCGAGTCGAAGGCACCCGTGTCGCTAAATATTTTTACGCTATTTTGTTGTTCTTTTAAATTTTGGCTGTGAAAATAATTTTTTGGGGAACAAAGATTTCGCGGGGGAAAATCTTAAATGAACCGTGCCCGTGGGCACGGGTTATGACTAGTATATATATTAAAACACAACTTTTTTGAATCCTAGGCTGACTAGGACAAGTTGATGTCATGCTGATGTATACATATGTTGATAGAGGAATGGCTAGGATTTACTCTTGGTAAAATAATGGTTGAGATGAGTGTTGTGAGATGAGGACTTTTTTCTTTGATTTTCACCTCCCACAATCACTACATTTGCACAGAATACCACATGTTTCCCCCTTTTCGCGAAAAAACCCTCCCATTTCACTTTTTACCCACACACCCTACCCCCACACCCACAATTATGCACTTTCCCCCTTCATTTTCGTGCATTTCTCTTTTGGCTCGAGGTAAAAAAATTTCCTTACACCAGAAGGCGTCCGCTCCGAGGGCGCGGCGCAGTTAAATTTTTGTTCGTTTTAATATTTGAGGGGAAAATAATTTTTGGGGAGAACAAAAATTTTGAGGGGATATCTTAAATGAATATTGCCCGAGGGCACGGCACCGAAGGCACCTGCACCGAAGCTAAAGTTTTGTTTGTTTAAATTTTGTAGGGAAGAAATAATTTTTGGTGAGAACACATATTTTGAGGGGACATCTTAAATGAACCGTGCCCGAGGGCACGGATTATGACTAGTATGTGTGTGTATATATATATATATCTATATTATAAAAGAGGGATGTTATCAAGAGAATTTGGACAAGAGAAATTGGACAAGAGAAATTGGCCAAGAGATGAGATTTTGAGGGATATCTATTATACAAATGAGGGATGTTATCAAGAGAATTTGGATAAGAGAAATTGGACAAGAGAAATTGGGCAAGAGATGAGATTTTGAGGGATATCTATATTATAAAAGAGGGATGTTATCAAAAGAATTTCGATAAGAGAATTTGGACAAGAGAAATTGGACAAGAGATAAGATTTTGAGGGATATCTATTATATAAAAGAGGGATGTTATCAAGAGAAATTGGATAAGAGAATTTGGACATGAGAAATTGGATAAGAGAAGTTGGATATCAATTATATAAAAGAGTGATGTTATCACGAGAAATTGGATAAGAGAATTTGGACATGAGAAATTGGATAAGAGAATTTGGATATCTATTATATAAAAGAGGGACATTGGATAAGAGAAAATATAAGAGATGAGATTTTGAGGGATAAGAGAGGAGGTGACAAAATTTTGCACATACAACCCCGGTTTTTGCATTTTTCCCTGGACCCTCCCCACACACCCACCCACACTTTTTATTCTCCCCCCTTCCGACCATTGTTTTCCAGTCCTTTGAAGATTTTGAATCTTATCCTACTAGGACAATGCTTTGTCATACGTGGCAAGTTTGTCCTAGGTGGCAATGACAATTTTGGGGGACTTAAATTTTGGAGGAAAACTTAAATTTGGTGGAAAACTTGAAATTTTGTGGAAAAACTTGAAATTTGGGGGAACTTGAAATTTGTGCGGGGAAAAAAACTCAGCCATTAAATAAACCATGCCATATGGGCACGGGTAATGACTAGTACATATATATATTTCGATATATAACAAGTTGACTTCATACCTTAGTATGAAAATTCAATTTGTCTAAATATGAATTTAAAATATAACACAAAATTCAAGTGTTTTCTTCTGGAGGAAATAAAAGTTTATAACGTATATTTCTCCTCAAAGATAATTTTTTAAAAGGCCTTAAGGAATTTTGTTCACTAACCATCAAGTAAATGGCCTTACGGAATTTTCACACATTTTAAAGTTTTATATAAAATGGGATATGGTGTATATTTATATATTTATAACTTTATATGTATGTTCATATACACATTAATATACCTATATACCCCATTTTGAAGAAGAAAATTTGTATTGAAATTATGAATTTTATTTAACTCAATATAAATGATTTGAAAGGTGGAATAAAAGGTCCTTATATATATTTCCACTTAGTGTAATCATTTTTGTGTTAAATTCAGTTTAGTTTCAATTTCAAATTTTTGGCACAATTAATTATATATTTCGAATATAGATTGATTGGATCATCAACTCACCAAAGTGGGTTTTCTTGTGACGTAAGTTTTAATCTTGAAATATAACAAGTTGAATACATACTTTTGTATGAAAATTTTGGTTGCCTTAAATTTTATTTTGAATAAAAGTGGACTTGAATATTTCCACTTAAAGTTTAAATTCATGTATTAAAATACGACATATATTCAGATTTTGCAAAGGTATATATTTTTAAAATGACTTCGTGCAATCATCATCTCAACAAAGTGGGCTCTCTTGTTTGCGTTATTTCATTTCTTAAATATAAAAGGAATTTTATGTGCCCATGATTTCGTAAGAATGCTAAATCGGCCCAAAGGAAGATTATCATTTTATGCGCACCCGTGGCAATAGACAAGGTGATGATTAGTGAGATCAATGCATGCAAATTTAATTCGGCCCAAAGGAAGTTTTATTTTTGGCATGTTATTATTGTCATTGTCTGATTGCTACAACAAGATGTCAATGACTAGTCAATAGATTATCCAAAGATAAATGTTGGGCTAGTGGAGGATGTCTTGAGATGGGAAAATAGCATTAATTTGAATTTGGTGTTGTTTTGTTTAATACTCATATGAACATGTTACAATTGTTTTCTTGTTCTCTTTTTCAGCTATCATTCCTGAAAATTATTTTGCCAACCTCAAATCTATTCTAGTACTTAATGGCACTAACATCACGAGATGGAAGGAGAATCTTTTAATAATCCTCGGAGTCATGGATCTTGATCTGGCATTAAGGACTCATAGTCCACCACTCACTGATGAGAGTACCTCTGATGAAAAGAGGGAGATGTAAGGGTAGAAGAGATCAAATCGCATATGCCTAATGCTTGTGAAGAATGACATTCCAGAATATCTCAGGGGCTCTAATTCAGAGAAAATTTCCACAGCTAAATGGTTCCTTATTGAGCTTGAAAAGAAGTTTGTCAAGAATGAAAAGAGTGAGATTAGTACACTCTTGACAAACCTAACTTCAATGAAATTTGAAGGTAAAGGAAACATCAGGGAGCACATATTGAAGATGTCTAATATTGCTTCAAGGTTGAAAGCACTTGAGTTATACCCCTCTGAGGCTCTGCTAGTGCATTTTGTATTGATATCTCTTCCATCACAGTTTAACCAGTTTAAGATGAGCTACAATCTGAAGGATGAGACTTGGTCTCTGGATGAGCTCATCTCATACTGTGTAAAGGAAAAATGAAAGGCTTAAGCAAGAAATAACAGAAAGCACTCACCTGACCTCTACCTTCAACAAAAGGAAGAAGGATATTGAAGCTGCAGATACAGCTTCTCAAAAGAAACAACAAAGGGAACTGAAAAGTTCAGAAGGTAATGGTTGTTTCTTTTGTGCAGCTGAAGGACATG
Organism: Scilla litardierei; assembly: GCA_030789695.1. Lineage (NCBI taxonomy): Eukaryota > Viridiplantae > Streptophyta > Magnoliopsida > Asparagales > Asparagaceae > Scilla > Scilla litardierei. The sequence goes on along the minus strand of CM061134.1, from coordinate 99,391,733 downwards.
TAAAGAAGAATTGCACAAATTATCACGCTTAGTGTGCTAAAAAGTGTATGTTTATTTAATTTGGTTTAATTCTAAGTTAATTTCTTTTCCTACAAACTATGGTACTTATAGACACATGATGGAAAGATCCTGGTATAACCATTCACATCATTGTGTCTATGCAGGATTGCCTAAGATGCCAAGAGCCAAATGATGGTGAAAGATACATCAATATGGGCAATGGCAAAATGGTTCAAGTAGAAGCAAATTAAATTTAGATTATTTCTTTTAAAGGCTAGATTGTATTTGAATTTTATGAGACTATTATGTACCGTTTTAATGGAATTTGGATTTCTATTTCTATTTTTGAACAAATTCGGTTGTTATTGTTTAATTATGAATGGAAAATTTGGTTGTCTCATGATTCAAAGTTAGTTTAATCTGGTTCTTTAAAAGATCATTAAAATCTTCATTTATTTGGAAATGTTGCTTCATTTATAGAATTCCTACAATTTAAGTACATGTGTTATAAAGAAAGAATTAACAATTTAGAATTCGATTATTTTTTGATTGCAGCTTATTTCCTTGATGAAATTTCAACAAATGAACTTAAATGACTTGCATGTTTGGATGTCCAACTAAGTTAAGGTTTTATAAGCCTAATACAGAAACTAGACTTAATGCTAATGATTTTCTAGTTTTGTTGAATAGTTTAAATAGTGATATTCGTATGATTTTACATAATCCCACTATTAAGTTAATTTACGAATTAGGAAATGCATACCAATTTGAGGATGCTGAATTTAAGGGGGAAATTTAGTTAGTGACATTATTCTTGAAGATGATTATATCCCCACGGGTGTTGTTAGCATTGTTCAGGATGGTATTCCTGACATTGTTCAAGACACAATAAATTCAAGATAATGTTGCAATTCCTCCTATTCGGGAAATTGTTCATAAGGACAAACTGTAGCACCTCAAAGCACTAATTTCCATCAGGAAATCCATTAAAAAGATGACTAGTTCATTGTTGACATTAGGATGATGGAAGTTCTACTTACATCAAGTCATAAATGTTCTACATCTCTAAAATGGATTAATGCATTAATTAAGAATGTTTTTGAATGATACTTAAAATATTTTCTCATTGCCATAAGGTTTGAAACCTATTGATTGTAAATAGTTTTTATAATCAAAAGGAATTCAAAAGGGTATTAAGAAAAGACTTAAAGCGTATCACTCAAAAACTTTATACAGAAAAGAATGCATCAATTGTAAAGAGACTTTCTATTCAGTTTTCATGAAAGACTGTAAGGTTTATAATGACATTAGTAGAGCATTTCAATATCGTTAATGATATATTAAATTTCATTAAGTGATCACCTCGTTCGGTTTTGAGATGATGTTTGATGATGTTATATATCTTAAGTTCTGTGGAAGCATGTAATTTCTATGATGTCTATGTGGTAATGTATGTTAAGTTCTGTGGGATACAAGTTTAGTCTCATTGGTTACCCCAAGAATTTACTTCAGAAGATTCCCTATATCTCACCAATAGGGAGTCTAAAGTATGCTCAGTTTTATAGCATTTGGTTATTGCATATATTACAGGTGTGTTGGGCAGAATGTTAAGTTCAGGATTAGACCATCTGACAACAGCCAAATAGGTCTTACGGTATTTATAGAGAACAAAAAGGTTACATGTTCAAGAATCAGTAGTCAAAAAGGTTTGAGATCATTTTGGTATACTGACTATGATCATTTATTAGATGCAAAGAATTTATGAAAATCTATATTAGGCGCCATCTACTAGAAGAGATCTAAATAGTCACTTTTATATAGTCTCTTCTGACACGGCTTTAGATTTCATATAATATTATTTGACATCCAAATCATGAAATATATCTGCATATTTTGTCACTATGCTGTCAATCAGGTATGTAATTAAAACACCACACAGTTTATTTAGTGACAATAAAATATGCAGTTTTATATTCCAGCAACAACAGAAACTCGACAAAGTTTAGATATTCAGAGATCAAGTTCCTAGATTATTGATTATTAATTCGGAGTGTATAATTGTCTAATGAGCACATTAGAACAAACTGTGTAATTACGGATCTGTTATACTAAGGGAATGTCATCCAAAAGGTTTTATGAGCTCGCTACTCATATGGATGTCATTTCATTAAGAACATTCAGTTTTGTGGGAGTTTGTTGGGTGCTCATGCGATAGACAAAATTAAAGTCTCCAGCTAAGCTTGAGAATATTTTCTGATTAGAAATAAAGTTTTGGTTCAGTTCGGATTCACTCCGATTTTGGTTTGTTTATGATCTCACTAAGGTTAAGGAGGATCAGTTGGAAATAGACATGTTAGATCACATTAAATGTAATTTTCATGCTACACATCCACTTCATACTCCTTGTCATTCTTTTGTATTAGCACAGTGACCACTGATTGGTTAAGCTGCAATTGCTGCGGCGAGGATCTCTTTGATCCCTTGCTAATATAATTGATGGACCGGATTGTTTTTTGACTCATTAAAGAAATGACTGTAAGTTAAGATCTTATTTGGTTGTATGCACAACGAAATATAATTATAAAGTTTAGCATATAGCCCAAGTGGGAGATTGTTGGAACTTATCCAACTAAGTTGGATCTTAATCCAACATTGGGCTTATATGCGATAAATATTTATATGGTACTACACTGTCATATTAAAGCCCGATGTATACGTGATCTCATTTTATAAGTTAAGTGACCTTAAATGAGTCATATAGGTTGTGGGCCTTTATGTGTGGCGACTATTGTGCTTCAATTCGTTGATGGGCCGAATTGAAAACCCTAGGGCTAAGGAAGCTAGCCCCTATATATATGCGGTCATGATCCCCAGAGCACACGAACAAGTTAGCCGTCTTTTCTACGTCCCGTCGCTAGGAGAGAAACCGGAGAAAGCCAAAGGATTTCTCCAACGGTGGATTCGTGCTGTTCTGGAAGATCACCCGCTTCGTTATCGTCAGGATCTCTTTCAGACTATTAGCAATGGACTCAGGTATGCTTCCGCTAAACAGAGAAGGTAACATTTTAAGATTCAGCATGTTGTATATCTAGATTATTATTTGCATAGAAACATGGTAAACATTGTAGGATATCTTATTAAGCACATTTTTAAGAGGCTCTAGAGTACATGAGACCTGTTAAAGAGCTTTAAACTTGTAAAAAAACTCTTTGGAAAAATGGTCCTTTATTGAAAAATGAGGAACATTAGTGAAGGCATGTTATTCAAGATAGGGTTTTTTTTGTGAAAATGAGGGGGTGTACTCTTACAACATGTGAATTTGAGTGCAACCATGGGGGTTTAGTGTAGGATGTCATATAAGAGCTTATCTAGACTAGATTTTCAATAAAAATGTGGTCTTTTAGCTTATTGAAATTTTCCTCTTTTGTTATTTTTTAAACAAAGGTGGCATTTTTATTAAGCCTAAAAACTAGCTTATCCATAAAAATGTAGTCTGTTAGTAAAATGAGAATTTGTTATTAACCATACATCATAAAAATGACATCTTTCACTCATATCCACCATTTCCCCAATATTAAAAAATAAAAACATGAATTTTACTAAGAATTTATAAAAAGAAACATGATTTTGGGCCCAATTCCATCATTATCCCAAAGAAATAACCAAGCATGCATTCATACACCCTAATTCTACAACACTCATCCCAATTCTAAAAAACTTAAACATACAAGCATGTTTTCATCATCAACTACAAATATAGGGTGAGTGATGGAGATTCTTACCTATAAAGAGCTTCAAGAAAGGGTTAGGGCTTGATTGGAAGTCCTCTCCTAGCTTAGGCCTCCTCCTCCTCCTTTTCTTCTTCTTCTCCTTTCTCTTCTCTCTTTTCCTTCTCCTTTTTTGAAAGTTTCGTCCAGCCACACCATATGGGGGAGAGTAAAACAAAAAGGAATTTAAAATGAAAAGAGAAGAAAGAAAGAGAGAGGTGTGGAATTATGTAGAAGCTTGGGGAATTTTGTTAATTAGGTGTTATCTCCTATTATTCTCATTATTCACAAGTTTGCCATGGCTTATAATTATTTCACATTTGCCCTCCATTTTTGTGTTTTATTTACAAGGTGTGCCATTGCAGAATGCCTATCATGAAATGGCCCTCCAACTTGGTGATTTATTTACAAGTTTGCCATTGCATATTGCCCCTCATTAAAACCCCGTTGACTTGGTCTCTTAATTACGAGGTTGCCATCACTCTCTTTCTCTCTCTTTTTAATTGCCCACCAACTTGCTTTCTTTATTACCGAGCAGGCCATTTAGGGAACTCTTGTGCACAAACCCTCATTTCTTGTTAATTATGGAAATATACACAAATTTTGGGTATAAATGAAAAATTGAGGGGGAGGGTACAAATGAAAATCTATTCATTCTAGTGAACGGGCATGCACACACACACACACACACACACACACACAAGAGACTAGGGCTAACTTAATAGTTACTTAGTATTTACTCACAAGTGTTGTTACACCTTCTGAAAATGTAGAAAATATCCCGAGCTCAGAAAAATCAGCAAAAATGTCTGTTGCAAGCGGGAGATCGCCATCTTCAATTGAAAAATATGAGAAGACAAAATTAGGCTACAAAAATCATATCAGTAAATAAAAAGAGCCTTATCTTTAATAAAATGTAGAAAATAGCACCGAGGTCAGAAAAATCCGCAAAAATGTCTGTTGGAACAGGGAGATCGCCATCTTCAACTAAAAAAATAGGAGAAGACAAAATTAGGTTATAAAAATCATATCATTTAATTAAAAGATCCATATCTTACAGAAAATGTTAAAAATTGACAAGTGTGCTCAGAAAAATCCGCAAAAATATTCGTTAGAACCGGGAGATTGCCATCTTTAACGAAAAATAAGAAAAGACAAAATTAGGCTACAAAAATCATATCATTTAATAAAAATATTTATAACTTTAATAAAATGTTGAAAATAACCCGGACCTCAAAAAAATCCATAAAAATATCCATTGGAACCGGGAGATCGCCATCTTCAACTGAAAAATAAGAGAAGACAAACTTAGGCTATAAAAATCATATCATTTAATAAAAAGATACATATCTTTCATAAAATTTAGAAAATAGCCCCGAGATCAGAAAATCTGCAAAAAATTCCGTTGGAAACGGGATATCACCAGGTTCAATTGAAAAATAAGAGAAGACAAACTTAGTCTATAAAAATTATATCATTTAATAAAATAAACCACATCTTAAATAAACCTTAGAAAATAATCCCGAGCTCAGAAAAATCTGCAAATAATTTCCATCTTCAACTTAAAAAATAAGAGAAGATAAAATTTGGCTAAAACATCATATAATTAATAAAAAATCCATAACTTCTCGAAAATGTAGGAAAATATTTCTGAACTCAGAAAAATCCTCAAAAATCTCCGTTGGAACCAGGATATCGCCATGTTCAACTGAAAGTAAGAGATGACAAAAGTAGGCTACAAAAATCATATCATTTGATACAAAGATCCATATCTTCAATAAAACGTGAAAAATAGCCATAAGCTCAGAAAAATCTGCAAAAATGTTCGTCGGGAGATCGTCCTCTTCAACTGAAAAATAAGAGAAGGGAAAAAGTTTGCTTTAAAAACATTCATTTAATAAAAAGATCCTTATCTTTCATAAAATATAGAAAATAGCACCGAGCTTTTAAAAATCCACAAAATTGTTCGTTGGTACCCCGGGAGATCGTCATATTCAACTGAAAAAAATGAGAAGACAAAATTAGGCTACATAAATCTTGTCATTTAATAAAGAGATTCATATCTTTAATAAAATATAGAAAATAGCATGGAGCGTAGAAAAATCCGCAAAATTGTCCGTTGGAACTGGGAGATCGCCATCGTCAACAGAAAAAATAAGAGAAGAAAAAAATTGGATAGAAAAATCATGTCATTTGCTATGAAGATTCTTCTTCCAGAAAAGGTACAAGATAGCTCTAAGCTCAAAAAAATCTGCAAAAATGTCCGTTTGAACCGGGAGATCGCCATCTTCAACTCAAACATAAGAGAAGCCAAAATTAGGTGAAAATATCATATCATTTAAAAAATGATACATATCTCCCAAAAAGTAGGAAATAGCCCGGAGATGAGAAAAATCCGAAAAAATGTCAGTTGGAACCGGGAGATCGCCATCTTCATCTGGAATATAAAAGAAGACAAAATTAGGGCAAAAATCGTATCATTTAATAAAAAGATCGCCATCTTCAACTAGAAAATAAGAGAAGACAAGTTCAGGCTTTAAAACAATCTCAATTAATAAAAAGATAAATATCTTTCATAAAATGTAGAAAATAGCAACAAGCTCACAAACTGATACATAAAAATCTTATCCGTTGAAGATGGCAATATCCCTATCACAACAGACATTTTTAAAGATGAATATGGCGATTTTTCGGTTTCAATAGACATTTTGTCCTAATTTTGTCTTCTCTAAAATCATTTAATAAAACGATTTATATCTTCCAAAAAAGTGAAAAATAGGCTGGAGCCAAGAAAAATCAGTAAAAATGGCCGTTGGAACAGGGAGATAGCCATCTTCAATAGAAATATAAGAGAAAACAAAATAAATCCAAAAACCATATCATTTATTAACAAAATCGCCATTATCAACTGGAAAATAGAGAACACAAAATTAGGCAATAAAAACGTATAAATTAATATAAAGATCCTTATCTTCCAGAAAATATAGAAAATTGCCCCAAGCTTAGAAAAATACGCAAAAATTTCAGTTGGAAACGGGAGATCGTCATCTTCAACTTAAAAATTCGGGAAGAAGACAAAATTAGTCCATAAAATATATAATTTAATATAAAGATACATATCTTACAGAAAATGTAGAAAATAGCCCAGAACTCAGAAAAATCCGTAAAAATGTCCGTTAGAACAAGGAGATTGCATTTTCCTCTAAAAAAAGAAGACAAAATTAGGCCATAAAAATAATATCATTTAATATAAAGACCATATCTTAATGAAAATTAAGAAAATAGCCCAGAGCTCAGAAAATCTACAAAAATTTCCTATGGAACCGAGAGATCGCCATATTCAACTGAAAAATAAGAGAAGGCAAACTTAGTTTATTAAAATCATATCATTTAATAAAATCCACATCTTCAATAAACTGTAGAAAATAGTTTCGAGTCAAGAAATATCTACAAAAATGGCAGTTGGAACCGGGAGATCGAAATATTCAACCGAAAAATCAGAGAAGACAAAATTAGACCATAAAATCATACATTTAATATAAAGATCCATATCTTCTAGAATATGTAGAAAATAGCGTGGAGCTGAGAAAAATCGCAAAAATTTCTGTTGGAACTGAGAGATCACCAACTTTAACTAAGAAAATAAGAGAAGACAAATGTAGGCCATAAAAATCATATCATTTAATAAAAAGTTTCATATCATCCATAAAATGTAGAAAATAGCACCGAGCTCAAAAAAATCCGTAAAAATGTTTGTAAGAACCGGGAGATCGACATCTTCAACTAAAGAAAATAAGAGAAGACAAAATTAGGCTATAAAAATCATATTAATTAATATAAAGATTCATATCTTATAGAAAATGTTGAAAATATCCCGGAGCTCAGAAAATTCCGCAAAAATGTTTGTTGAACCGGGAGATCGTCATCTTCATTTGAAAAATAGAGAAGATAAAATTAGGACAAAAAGCATATTATTTCATAAAAAGATCCATATCTTTCTGAAAATTAAGAAAGATAGACTCAAGCTAAGGAAAATCTGCAAAAATGTCCATTGGAACCGTAAGATCGCCATCTTCAACAGAAAAAATAAGAGAAGACAAACGTAGGCTATAAAAATATATCATTACTTAAAATGTAGAAAATACAACCGAGCTTATAAAAATCCACAAAAATATCTGTTGGTACAGGGAGATCGCCATCTTCATTTGAAACATAAGAGAAGAAAATTGGGCCAAAAATCATTTCATTTAATAAAAAGATCCATATTTCCAGAAAGGTTAGAAAATAGTCCCTAGGTCAGAATAATACGCAAAATGTCAGTTAGAAACTGGAGATCGCTATCTTCAACTGAAAAATAGAAGAAGAAAAATTAGGCCACAAATCATATAATTTAATAAAAAGATCCATAACTTCTCAAAAATGTAGAAAAATAGACCCAAACTCAGAAAAATACACAAAATTCCTTTGGAACTGGGATATCGCTATATTCAACTAAGAAAAATAAGAGATGACAAAATTAGGTTATAAAAATCATATTATTTAATATGAAAATTCATATTATACCAAAAAAAATAGAAAATAGCGTGGAGCTCAAAAAATCCTCACAAATGGCCATTGGAACCTGTAGATCGCTATCTTCAAAGTAAAAAAAGAGAAGACAAAATTAGGACAAAAAATCATATCATTTCATAAAAAGAAACATATCTTCTAGAAAATTTAGAAAATTAGTCTCCAGCGAAGAAAAATCTGTGAAAATGTCCGTTGAAACCGGAAGATCGACATCTTCAACTAAAAAAATAAGAGAATACAAACATAGGCTATAAAAATCATATTATTTAATAAATAGTTCTATATCTTCCATAAAATGTTGAAAATAGCACTAAGCTCAAAAAATATACCAAAATGTCTTTTTGGAACCAAAAGATTGCCATCTTCAACTGAAAAATAAGAGAAGACAACATAGGATATAAAAATCATATCATTTAATAAAAAGATCATAACTTTACGAAAGTGAAGAAAATAGCCCGGAGCTCAGAAAATCGGCAAAAATGTTCGTTCAAACAGGGAGATCGTCGTCTTCAACTGAAAAAAATAAGAGAAGAAAAAATTAGGTCAAAAAGCATATCATTTAATAAAAAGATCCATAACTTCTCGAAAATTAAGAAAATAGTCCCGAGCTCAGAAAAATCGACAAAAATGTATGTTGGAACAGGGAGATTGCCATCTTCAACTGAATAATAAGAGAGACAAAATTAAGTTATAAAAATCGTAAAGATTCATATTATATAGAAAATGTAGAAAATAGCTCAGAGCTCAGAAAAATCCGAAAAAATTTCTGTTGGAACCAGGTGTCCGCCATCATCAACTGAAAAATAAAAGAAGCCAAAATTTGGCCAAAAATTATATCATTTAATAAAAAGATACATATCTGCCATAAAATGTAGAAAATAACACCGCGCTCAGAAAAATCTGCACAAATGTCCGGTGGGACCGGGAGATCGCAATATTCAACTAAAAAAGAGAAGACAAAATTAGGCACAAAATCATATAATTTAATAAAAAGATTCATATCATCTAGAAAATGTAGAAAAAATTCCAAACTAAGGAAATTCTACAAAAATGTTTGTTGGAACCGGGAGATCGCCATATTCGACTGAAAAATATGAGAAGACAAAAATTAAGCTACAAAAATCTTGTCATTTAGTAAAAAGATCCATATCTTTAATAAAATGTAGAAAATAGATTGGAGCTTAGAAAAATCCGCAAATTTGTCTGTTGAACTGGGAGATCGCAATCATCAACTTAAAAATAAGAGAATAGAAAATTAGGATATAAAAATCATATCATTTAATATAAATATTCTTATCTTCCAGAAAGTGTACAAAATAGCCCCGAGCTCAGAAAAATCCGTAAAAATGTCAATTGAAACCGGGAGATCGCAACCTTCAACTGAAAAAAGAGAAGATAAAATTATGCCAAAATATCATATCATTTAATAAAATGACACATATCTTCCAAAAAGTGGAAAATAGCTCGGAGCTCAGAAAATCCACAAAAATATCCGTTGGAACCGGGAGATTGCCATCTTCAACTGGAATATAAGAGAAGAAAAAATTAGGTCAAAAAATCAAATCATTTTATAAAAAGATCGCCATCTTAAACTAGAAAATAAGATAAGAAAATTCTAGGCTATAAAATTCATATCAATTAATAAAAATATCCATATCTTCCATAAAATGTAGAAACTAGCATGAAGCTCAGAAAATGATATTTACAAATCTTGATGGCGATCTCCCTGTTACAACGGACATTTTTATAGATGAAGATGGCGACTTCCTGACTCCGAATTTTGTCGTCTCTTATACTTCAGTTGAAGATGGCGATTTCCATGTTTTAACGGACATTTTTTGGCCTAATTTTGTCTTCTCTGATATCATTTAATAAATGATCCATATCTTTAAGAAAATGTGAAAGATAGCCAGGAGCTCAAAAAAATCTGCAAAAATGTCCCTTGGAACTGGGAGATCACCATCTTTAACTGAAATATAAGAGAAGACAAAATAAGGCCAAAAATCATATTCATTTAATAAAAAGATCACATTCATCAACTGGAAAAAAGGGAAGACAAAATTAGGCAAATAAATCATATCAATTAAAATAAAGATCATTATCATCCAGAAAATAGCCTCGAGCTCGAAACAATACGCAAAAATTTCGATTGGAAACGAGAGATCGCCAAATACAACAAAAAATAAGAGAAGACAAAATTAGGCCATAAAAATCATATCATTTAATATAAAGATCCATACATTACAGAAAATGTAGAGAAACCCAAAGTATAGAAAAATCTGCAAAAATGTCTGTTGGAACCGGGAGATCACCATCTTCATCTATAAAAATAAGAGAAGACAATGTTAGGCCATAAAAATTATATCATTTAATATAAAGATCTATATCTTATAGAAAATGTAGAAAATAACCAAGAGCTCAGAAAATTTCATAAAAAATTCCGTTGGGACCGGGAGATCGCCATCTTCAACTGAAAAATAATGAAAGACAAACTTAGTCTATAAAAATCATATCATTTAATAAAAAGATACATATCTTCAATAGACTATAGAAAATGGTTCCTAGGTTAGGAAAATCCACACAAATGGCCGTTGGAACCTGGAGATCGACATCTTTAATTGAAAAATTAGAGAAGACAAAATTAGGCTATAAAAATCATATCATTTAATATAATGATTAATATCTTACAGAAAATTTAGAAAATAACCCGGAGCTCAGAAAAATCCACAAAAATATCCGCTGAAACCATGTTATTGCCATCTTCAACGAAAAAAATAAGAGAAGACAAAATTAGGCCTAAAAATCATGTCATTTAATAAAAAGAACTATAACTTCACGAAAATATAGAAAAATTGCACCGATCTCAGAAAAAACCGCAAAAGTATCCGTTAGAACCGAGAAATCGCCATCTTCAACTGAAAATAAGAGATGACAAAATTAGGATTTAAATTCATATCATTTAATATAAAAATCCATATCTTCCAGAAAAATTAGAAAATAGCCGGAACTCAGAAAAAACTGCAATAATAACCGTTGGAACCAGGAGATCGCCATCTTCAACTGGAATGTAAGAGAAGACAAGTTCAGGCTATAAAAATCATATCAATTAATAAAAAGATTTGTATCTTTCATAAAATGTAGAAAATAGCACCAAGCTCAGAAAAATGATATATAAAAATCTTATCAATTGAGGATGGCGTTATCCCGGTTACAACAAACATTTTTAAACATGAAGATGGCGATTTCCAGGTTCCGAATTTTGTCTTCTCTTATATCAGTAGAAGAAGGCGATTTCCTGGTTTCTACGGACATTTTTGGCCTAATTTTGTCTTCTCTGATATCATTTAATAAAACGATCTATATCTTCCAGAAAAAGTGAAAAATAGCCCAAAGCTTAGAAAAACATGCAAGTATGTCCATTGGAGCTGAGAGATCAACATCCTTAATCAAAATATAAGAGACGACAAAATTAGGCCAAATCTTCTCTTATATCAGTAGAAGAAGGTGATTTCCTGGTTTTAACGGACATCTTTGGCCTAATTTTGTCTTCTCTGATATCATTTAATAAACCGATCTATTACTTCCAGAAAATGTGAAAAATAGCCCGAGCTCAGAAAAATCTGCAAATATGTCCATTGGAGCCGAGAGTTCACCATCTTTAGCCAAAAAAATAAGAGAAGACAAAATTAGGCCAAAAATCATATCATTTAATAAAAAGAGCGACATCATCAACTGGAAAAATAACAGAAGACAAAATTAGGCAACCAAAATCATATCAATTAATATAAAGATCCTTATCTTCTAGAAAATATAGAAAATAGGCTCGAGCTCAGAAAGATACGCAAAATTTTTTGTTGGAAACGGAAGATCGCCATCTTGAATTGAAAAATCAGAGAAGAAAAAATTAGGCCATAAAAATTATAAAGATCCATAAGTTACAGAAAATTTAGAAAATAGCCAGAAGCTCGGAAAAATCCATAAAAATGTCTGTTGGAACCGAGCGATCGCCATCTTCTACGAGAAAAATAAGAGAAGTCAAAATTAGACCTAAAATCATATTATATAATAAAATGAACTAAATAGCCCCGATCTCAAAAAAACCGCAAAAATATCTGTTAGAACCGGGAAATCGCCATCTTCAACTAAAAAAATAAGAGAAGACAAAATTAGGCTATAAAAATCATTTCATTTAATACAAAATCCATATCTTCCAAAAAATTTAGAAAATAGCCCGGAGCTCAAAAAAATCAACACAAATATCCATTGGAAAAGGGAGATCGCCATTTACAACAGAAACAAAGAGAAGACAAAATTAGGCCAAAAATCATATCAATTAATAAAAATATCCATAACTTCCCCAAAATGTACAAAAATAGTCCTAGGCTCAGAAATATCTGCAAAAATGTCCGTTGGAAGCGGGAGATCGCCATCTTCAAGTGAAAAATAAGAGAAGACAAAATTAGGTTACAAAAATCATATCATTAAATAAAAAGAGTTGTATCTTCAATAAAATGCAGAAAATAGCCCCGAGCTAAAAAATCAGTTGGAACCGGGAGATCGCCACCTTCAACTAAAAAATAAGAGAAGACAAAATTAGGCTATAAAAATCATATCATTTAATCTAAAGATACATATCTTACAGAAAATGTAGAAAATATACTTGAGCTCAGAAAAATCCGTAAAATTGTCCACTGTAACAGGGAGATTGCCATCTTCATTTAAAAAAATATGAGAAGATAAAATTAGGCCAAAAATCATATCATTTAATAAAAAGATCCATATCTTACAGAAAATGTAGAAAATAGCCTCTAGGTCATCCATATCTTACAGAAAATATAGAAAATAGCCTCTATGTCAAAAAAATCTGCCAAAATCTCTGTTGGAACTGTAAGAACACCATCTTCAACTGAAAAATAAACGAAGAGAAAATTAGGCCAAAAAATCATATCATTTAATAAAATTATCAAATCTTCTATAAAATGAAGAGAAATAGACCAAAGAAAACAAAAATTAGTAAGAATGTCCGCTAGAACCGGTAGATCGCAATATTCAACTGAAAAAACAAGAGAAGAAAATCGTTGGATATAAAACTCATATCATTTAATAAAAAATTAATATCTTCTATAAATGTAGAAAATAGAACCGAGCATTGAAAAATCTGCAATAATTTCCGTTGGAACCGAAAGATTGCCATCTTCAATTGAAAAATAAGAGTAGACAAAATTAGGCCATAAAAATCAAATTATTTAATATAAAGATTCATATCTTACAGAAATGTAGAAAATATCTTGGATCTCACAAAAATCCGCAAAAATGTTCGTTGGAACGGGAGATGTCATCTTCATTGAAAAATAGAGAAGCCAAAATTAGGCCAAAAAATCATATCATTTCATAAAAAGATCCATATCTTTCGAAGAATGTAGAAAACATACTCAAGCTAAGAAAAATCCGCAAAAATATCCATTGGAACCGAAAGATCGGTATTTTTAACTGAAAAAAATAAGAGAAGACAAACGTATGCTATAAAATCATATCATTTATAAAAATGTAGAAAATAGCACCGAGCTTATAAAAACCCACAAAAATATCTGTTGGAACAGTGAGATCGCCATCTTCAACGGAAAAATAAGAGAAGACAAAACCAGGCCAAAAATCATTTCATTTAATAAAAAGATCCATATCTTCCAGAAAATTTAGAAAATAGTCTCGAGGTCAGAATAATATGCAAACATCCGTTAGAAACAAGAGATCCGTATCTTCAACTAAAAAATAAAAGAAGACAAAATTTGGCCATAAATCATATCATTTAATAAAAATATCCATAACTTCTCGAAAATGTCGAAAAATAGCCCCGAGCTAAGAAAAATCGGAAAAAATGTCCAATGGAACCAGAAGATTTCCATCTTCAACTGAAAAATAAGAGGTACCAAAATTAGGTAATAAAAATCATATTATTTATATAAAGATTCATATTAAACAAAAAAATATAAAAAATAGCGCGGAGCTCAAAAAATCCGCACAAATGTCTGTTGGAATCGGGAGATCGTCATATTCAGGTTAAAAAAAGAGAGGACAAAATTAGGCAAAAACCATATCATTTCATAAAAATATACATATCTTCCAGAAAATGTAGAAATATAGTCTCAAGCTTAGAAAAATCTGCGAAAATATCCATTGAAACCTGGAGATCGTCATCTTCAATTGAAAAAAAATAAGAGAATACAAACGTAGGCTATAAAATCATATTATTTAATAAAAAGATCCATAACTTTCTGATAATGTAGAAAATAGCCTGGAGCAAAGAAAAATTCGCAAATATGTTTGTTGAAACTGAGAAATCGCCATCTTCAACTGAAAAAAAGAAGAAATAATTAGGACAAAAATCATATCATTTAATAAAAATATCCATAACTTCTCGAAAGTGTAGAAAAATAGCATCGAGCTTCGAAAAAATCGACAAAAATGCCAGTTGGAACCTGGAGATCGCCAAAATAATAAAAGAAGACAAAACTAGGTTATAAAAATCATATAAATTAATTTAAAGAGATCCATATCATACATAAAATTTAGAAAATATTAGAAAAATCCGAAAAAATTTCTGTTGGAACCAGGAGATAGCCATCTTCGATTGAAAAATAAAAGAAGACAAAATTAGGCCAAAATAATATCATTTAGTAAAAAGATACATATCTGTTATGAAATGTAGACAGTGGCACCAAGCAAAGAAAAATCCGCACAAATGTATGTTGGAACCGGACAATCGCAATATTCAACTGAAAAAAGAAGACAAAATTAGGCCAAAAATCATATCATTTAATAAAAAGGATCATATCTTCCAAAAAATGTTGAAAAAAGCCCAAAGCAAATAAATATCCGCAAAAATCTCCATTTGGAATCAGGAGATCGACATTTTCAATTGAAAAATAATAGAAGAAAAAATCAGGCTACAAAAATCTTGTCATGTAATAAAGAGATTCACATCTTTTATAAAATGTAGAAAATAGCCTGGAGCTCAGAAAAATATGCAAAAATGTCTGTTGAAACAAGGAGATCGCCATTTTCAAATTAAAAATATGACAAGAAAAAAGGATATAAAAATCATATATTTAATATAAGTATTCTTATCTTCCAAAAGTGTAGAAAATAGCCATGAGCTCAGAAAAATCCGCAAAAATGTCCGTTGGAAACTATTGATGGACATCTTCGACGGAAAAAATAAGAGAAGACAAAATTAGGCCGAAATATCATATCATTTTATTAAATGATTCATATCTTCCAAAAATGTGGAAAATAGATCGGAGCTCAGAAAAATCTGCAAAAATGTATGTTGAAACCGGGAGATCTCCATCTTCAACTGGAATATAAGAGAAGACAAATTTAAGTTACAAAAATCATATCAATTAATAAAAAGATCCATATCTTTCATAAAATGTAGAAAATAGCACCAAGCACAGAAAATGATAATAAAAATCTTATTAGTTGAGATGGCGATATCCCTTTTACAACAGATTTTTTCGATGAGGATGGCAATTTCTCGGTTCCGAATTTAGTCTTCTCTTATATTTCAGTTGAGCGATTTCCCCGTTTCAACGGACATTTTTTGGCCAAATTTTGTCTTCTCTGATATCATTTAATAAAACAATCTATATCTTATGTGAAAAATAACCCGGAGTTCAGAAAAATCCTCAAAAATGTCCATTGGAACCAGAAGAACGCCATCTTTAACCGAAATATAAGAGAAGACAAAATAAGGCCAAAAAATCATATCATTTAATAAAAAGATCGACTTCATCAACTAGAAAATATGAGAAGACAAAATTAGACAACAAAATCATATCAATTAATATAAAGATCTTTATCTTTCAGAAAATATCGAAAATAGCCCCGAGAACAGAAAAATATGCAAAGATTACTGTTGGAACCGGGAGATCTCCATCTTCAACTGAAAAATAAAAGAAGACAAATAGGCTATAAAAATCATATAATTTAATATAAAGATGCATATATTATAGAGAATGTAGAAATTTGACCGGTGCTCAGAAAAATCCGCAAAAATGTTCGTTAGAACCGGGAGATCGCCATCTTTAAGGAAAAAATAAGTGAAGAAAAAATTTGGCTACAAAAATTATATCATATAACAAAAATATTTATAACTTCAATAAAATATAGAAAATAGCCCCAACCTCAGAAAA
Organism: Scilla litardierei; assembly: GCA_030789695.1. Taxonomy (NCBI): domain Eukaryota; kingdom Viridiplantae; phylum Streptophyta; class Magnoliopsida; order Asparagales; family Asparagaceae; genus Scilla; species Scilla litardierei. Next base: position 99,375,205 of record CM061134.1, on the reverse strand, counting down.
ATCCCTAAAAATATCTGTTGGAACCGAGAGATCGCCATATTCAACTAAAAAATAAGAGAAGACAAACTTAGGCTATAAAAATCATATAATTTAATAAAAAGTAGCATATCTTACATAAAATTTAGAAAATAGCCCCGAGATCAGAAAAAAATCCACAAAACTTCCTTTGGAAACGGGATATCACCAATTTCAACTGAAAAATAAGAGAAGACAAACTTAGTCTATAAAAATAATATCATTTAATAAAATGAACCACGTCTAAAATAAAGTGTAGAAAATATTTCCGAGCTCAGAAAAATCTGCAAAAATGTCTGTTGAAACCGGGAGTTCGCCATCTTTAAATAAAAAATAAGAGAAGAAAAAATTTGGCCAAAACCTTATATCCTTTAATAAAAAATCCATAACTTCTCAAAAATTTAGAAATATAGTTCTGAGCTCAGAAAAATCCACAAAAATCTCTGTTGGAACCAGGAGATCGCCATGTTAAACTGAAAAATAAGAGAAAACAAAATTAGGCTACAAAAATCATATCATTTAATAAAATGATCCAAATCTTCAATAAAATGTTAAAGAATAGTTTCGAGTTAAGAAAAAACCACAAAAATGGATGTAGAAACCGGAGATCGACATCCTCAATTGAAAAATCAGAGAAGACAAAATTAGACAATAAAAATCTTATTATCTAATATAAAGGTTTATATCTAACAGAAAATTCATAAAATAGCCTGTAGCTCAAAAAATTGCAAAATGTCTGTTGGAACCAAGCGATCGCCATCTTCAACGAAAAAAAATAAGAGAAGACAAAATTAGGCCTAAAATCATATCATTTAATAAAAAGATCTATAACTATCCGAAAATATAGAAAATGGCCCCCAGCTAAGAAAAGGCCACAAAAAAATATCCGTTGGAACGGAAAAAATGACATCTTCAACTGAAAAATAAGAGAAGACAAAATTAGGCTTAAAAAATCATATCATTTAATACAAAAATTCATATCTTCCAGAAAAGTTAGAAAATTGCCTGGAGCTCAGAAAAAATCCGCACAAATGTTAGTTGGAAAGGGGAGAACGCATTCAAGTGAAAAAAGAGAAGACAAAATTAGGCCAAAAAACATATCATTTAATAAAAGATCCAAAACTTCTCGAAAATGTAGAAAAATAATCCCAAGCTCAGAAATCTCTGCAAAAGTGTCTGTTGGAAATGTGAGATCACCATCTTCAAGTGAAAAATAAGAGAATATAAAATTCGGTTACAAAAATCTTATCATTAATAAAAAAGTCGTATCTTCAATAAAATGTAGAAAATAGCCCGAGCTCAGAATCATTCGAAAAAATTGTTAGAACCGGGAGATCGCCATCTTCAATTGAAAAATAAGAGAAAACAAAATTAGGCTATAAAAATCATATCATTTAATCTAAAGATACATATCTTACAGAAAATGTAGAAAATATCCCGAAGCTCAGAAAAATCCTCAAAATGTCCGTTGGAACCGAGAGATCGACATCTTCATCAAAAAATATGAGATGATAAATTTAGTCAAAAAATCATATTATTTAATAAAAATATCCATATCTTTCAGAAAATGTAGAAAATAACATCTAGGTCAAAAAAACCAGCAAAAATGTAAGTTGGAACCGTACGAACGCCATCTTCAACTAAAAATAAGAGAAGATAACATTATGCCAAAAATTCATTTCATTTAATAAAATGATTCCATATCTTCCATAAAATGGAGAAAAATAGCCCCAAGCTAACAAAAATCAGTAAAAATGTCTGCTGGAACAGGTAGCTCGTAATATTCAACTGAAAAAAATAAAAGAAGAATAATGTAGGATATAAAAATCATATTATTTAATAAAAATTATTAACTTCCATAAAATGTAGA
>CM061134.1:99327455-99372820 GCA_030789695.1 Scilla litardierei | reverse complement strand
TGATTTGCTTTTTGACCTAATTTTTTCATCTCTTATTTTTTCAGTTGAATATGTCGATCTCCATGTTTCAACGAACATTTTTACAGATTTTTCTGAGCTTCGGGTTGTTTTCTACATTTTCAGAAAGTTATGGATCTTTTATTAAATGATACGATTTATGTAGTATAATGATGTCTTCTCTTATGTTTAAGTTGAAGGTGGCGATCTTTCGGTTCCAACAGACATTTTTTACGTATTTTTTGAGCTCGATGCTATTTTCTACATTTTATGGAAGCTACATAACTTTTTATTAAATAATATGATTTTTATAGCCTACGTGTGTATTTTCTTAGCTTGAGACCATTTTTCTACATTTTCTGGAAGATATGTATCTTTTTATGAAATGATATGCTTTTTTCCTAATTTTGTCTTCTCTTTTTGATCTCCCGGTTCCAATGGACATTTGTGTGGAGTTTTTTTGAGCTCTGGGCTAGTTTCTATATTTTTTGTATAATATGAATCTTCATATTAAATAATTTGATTTTTATAACCTAATTTGGTCACCTCTTATTTTTCAGTTAACGATAGCGATCTCCCAGTTCCAAGGGACATTTTTACGGATTTTCTAAGTTCGGGGATATTCTTCTACATTTTCGAGAAGTTATGGATCTTTTTATTAAAGGATATAATTTTTGGGCCTGATTTTGTCTTCTTTTATTTTTCTGTTGAAGATAGCGATCTCCCGTTTCTAACAGACATTTTGCGTATAATTTTAACCTAGGGACTATTTTCTAAATTTTCTAGAAGATATTGATCTTTTTATTAAAATATATGATTTTTGGCCTAATTTTTTCTTCTCTTATTTTTCAGTTGAAGATGGTGATCTCCCTGTTTTAACGGATATTCTTACGGATTTTTATAAACTCGGTGTTATTTTCTACATTGTTATAAATGATATATTTTTATAGCCTACATTTGTCTTCCATTATTTTTTTTAATTGAAGATGGCGATCTCTGGTTCCAATGGACATTTTGCCGATTTTTCTTAGCTTGAGTCTCTTTTTATACATTTTCTGAAAGATACGGGCCTTTTTATGAAATAAAATGATTTTTGGCCTAATTTTGTCTTCTCTATTTTTCAATTGCAGATGACGATCTCCCGGTTCCAAGAAACATTTTTGCGAAATTTTTCGAGCTCGGTATATTTTCTACATTTTCTGTAAGATATGAACCTTTATATTAAATGATATGATTTTTATAGTTGAATTTGTCTTCTCTTATTTTTGAGTTGAAGATGGCAATCTCCCGGTTCCAATGTACATTTTTACGGATTTTTTTGAGCTCGGTGCTATTTTCTACATTTTATGGAAGATATAAATCTTTTTATTAAATGGTATGATTTTTATAGCCTACGTTTGTCTTCTATTGTTTTTAAGTTGAAGATGGCAATTTCTCGGTTTCAACGGAATTTTTTGTGGATTTTTCTGAGCTCCAGGCTATTTCCTCCATACTCTAGAATATATTGATCTTTATATTAAATGATATGATTTTATGGTCTAATTTTGTCTTCTTTTATTTTTCCGTTGATGATGGGAATCTCCCGGTTCCAAAGGACATTTTTGCGTAGTATTCTGACCTTGTGGCTATTTTCTAAATTTTCTGGAATATATGTATCTTTTTATAAAATGATATGATTTTTGGCCTAAATTTGTCTCCTCTTATTTTCATTTGAAGATGGCGATGTCCCGGTTACAACGAACATTTTTGTCGATTTTTATGAGCTCGGTGCTATTTTCTATATTTTATGAAAGATATGGAGTATAGCCCACATTTCTCCACTCTTATTTTTAGTTGAAGATGGTGATCTTCCGATTCTAACAGACATTTTTGCTATATTTCTTTGCTTAGGACTATTTTTGTACCTTTTCTGGAAGTTATGGATATTTTAATTAAATGATATGATTTTTTGGCCCAATTTTGTATTATCTTTTTTCAATTAAAGATGGCGATCTCCCAGTTCCAACGGACATTTTTTGCAGATTTTTCTGAGCTCGAGACTATTTTTCTACATTTTCAGAAAGTTATGTATCCTTTTATTAAATGATCTGATTTTTAACCTAATTTTGTCTTCTCTTATTTTTCAGTCGAAGATGGTGAACTACTGATTCTAACTGACATTTTTTACGAATTTATTTGACCTCGTTGATATTTTCTAAATTTTCTGGAAGATATTGATACTCTTATTAAATGATATGATTTTTGGCCTATTGTATTGTCTTAGTTTTCAGTTGAAAATATCGATCTTCCGGTTCCAACGGACATTTTTGCTTATTTTTCTGAGCTTGGTGCTATTTTATAAATTTTATGGAAATGTTTCTTTTTATTAAATGGTATGCTTGTAATAAAGCCTACATTTGTCTTTTCTTATTTTTTTTTTGCTGAAGATAACAATCTATCAGTTTCAACAGACATATTCGCTAAATTTTCTTAGCTTGGGACAATTTTTCTACATTTTCTGGAAGATTTGGACCTTTTTATTAAATGTTATGATTATTTGGCATAACTTTGTCTTTTCTTTTTTCAGTTGAAGCTGGCGATCTTCGGGTTCCAACGGACATTTGAGCGGATTTTTCTGAGCTCCGTTCAATTTTCCACCTTTTCTATAAGATATGGACCTTTTTATTAAATCATATGAGTTTTATAGCCTAATTTTGTCTTCTCTTTTTTCAATTGATAATGGCCATCTCCCGCTTCAAACGGACATTTTTGCGGATTTCCTGAGCTCAGGGCTATTTTTCTACATTTTATGCAAGATATGCACCATTTTATTAAATGATATGATTTTTTGGCCTAATTTTGTCTTCTCTTATTTTTTTTAGTTGACGATGGCAATCTCCCAGTCCCAACGAACATTTTAGCGGAATTTTTTGACCTCGAGGCTATTTTCTACATTTTCTGTAAGGATCTTTTAATTAAATCATTTGATTTTGGCCTAATTTTTCTTTTCTTATGTTTCAGATGAAGACGGCGATCTCTCGGTTCCAACGGACATTTTTGCGGAATTTTCTGAACTACATGTTATTTCTACATTTTCTGTAAGATACAGATATATATATTAAATGATTTGATTATTATAGCCTAATTTTGTCTATTTCAGTTTAAGATGGTGATCTCTCGATTCAAACGGACATTTTTGTGGATTTTACTTAGCTCGGAGCTATTTTCTGTATTTTCTGGAAGATATGGATCAGTTTATTAAATGATATGATTTTTGGCATAATTTTGGCTTCTAGTATTTTTTAGTTGATTAGTTGAAGATGGCGATCTCTCTATTCCAACTTAGCTTTTTGCCAATTTTTCTGAGCTCGGGAATGTTTTTTGCTTTTTCTGTAAGATATGGATCTTTTTATTAAATGATATCATTTTGGCCTAATTTTGTGTTATCTTATTTTTCAGTTGAAGATGTCGATCTCCCTGTTGTAATAGACATTTTTCCATAGTTTTCTGTCCTCGGAGCTATTTTCTACATTTTATTGAAGATATAGATATTTTATTAAATGATATGATTTTTTGGCCTAACGCTTGACTTCTCTTATTTTTTCAGTTGAAGATGGGGATTTCCCAGTTCCTGCGGAAATTTTTGCAGATTTTTCTGAGCTCGCGACTGTTTTTCTACATTTTCTATAAGTTATGTATCTTTTATTAAATGATGTGATTTTTGGCCTAATTTTTCTTCTCTTATTTTTCTGTTGAAGATGGCAATCGTTCCAATTGATATTTTTAAAGATTATTCTGACTTCGGGGCTATATTCTAAATTTTCTGAAAGATATGCATCTTTTTATTAATTAATATGATTTTTGAGGTAATTTTGTCTTCTCTTATTTTTCAATTGAAGTTGGCGATCTGCCGATTCCAACAGACATTTTTACAGATTATTCTAACCTCTGGGCTATTTTCTAAATTTTCTGAATGAAATGCATCTTTTTATTAAATGATATGATTTTTGGCCTAATTTTGTCTTCACTTATTTTTCAGTTGAAATTGGCGATTTGCCATTTCCAAGGATTTTTCGTAGCTCGATGCTATTTTCTACATTTTATGTAAGATATGGATCTTTTTATTAATGCGATGATTTTTAAATCCTACGTTTGTCTTCTCTTATTTTTTTCAGTTGATATGTCTATTTACCGGTTCCAACTGACATTTTTACTGATTTTTCCTTGCCAGTGGCTATTTTTCTACTTTTTATGGAAGATAAGGATCATTTTATTAAATTATATGATTTTTTGCCTAATTTTGTCTTCTATTATTTTTTCAGTTTAAGATGGCGTTCTCACAGTTCCAACGGACATTTTTGCGAATTTTAACCTAGAATTTATTTTAAGTATTTTCTGGAAGATATGGATCTGTTTAATAAATAATATGATTTTTTGGCCTAATTTTATCTTCTCATATTTAACAGATGAAGATGGCGATCTCCTGGTTCCAACTGATATTTTTGCTGATTTTTCTGAGTTCGGGGCTATTTTTCTACATTTTATGGAAGATATGAATCATTTTATTAAATGATATGTTTTGGCTTAATTTTCTCTTCTCTTATTTTTCATTTGAAGATGACGATTTTTCGGTTCCAACAGAAATTTTTTGCGGATTTTTTGAAGCTCTGTGTTATTTTCTACATTTTATGGAAGATATGGATTTTTTCTAATAAATGATATGATTTTTATATCATACGTTTTTCTTCTCTTATTTTTTTTCAATTGGATATTGCGATCTACCGATTTCAGCAGATATTTTTTTCTGATTTTTGTTAGCTTAGGGCCATTTTTCTTCATTTTAGGGAAGATATGGATCATTTTATTAAATGATATGATTTTTTGGCTTAATGCTGTCTTGTCTTACTTTTCAGTTGAAGATGGCATTCTCCCGATCCCAACAGAGATTTTTGCGGATTTTTTGAACTATATGCTATTTTCTACAATTTCTGGAATATATAAAAATTTTTATTAAATAATATGATTTTAGCCTAATTTTTGTCTTCTCATATTTTTCAGATAAAGATGGCGATCTCCCGGTTCCAACGGACTTTTTTGCAGATTTTTCTGAGCTCCGGGCTATTTTCTACATTTTCTATAAGATATGGATCTTTTGATTAAATGATATGATTTTTATAGCTAATTTGTCTTCTCTTATTTTTTTTAAGTTGAAGATGGCGATCTCCCTATTCCAACAGACATTTTTGCGGATTTTTCTGAGCTCGGTGCTATTTTCTACATTTTATTAAAGATATGGCTCTTTTTATTTACTGATATGATTTTTGTACCTAATTTTGTCTTCTCATAATTTTCAGTTGAAGATGGCGATCTCCCGCTTGCAACCGACATTTTTGTTGATTTTTCTGAGCTCGGGACTATTTTCTACATTTTCAGGAGGTGTAACAACCCTTGTGAGTAAATACTAAGTAACTATTAAGTTAGCCCTAGTCTCTTGTATATATATGCATGCCTGTTCACTAGAATGAAGAGGTTTGCATTTGTACCCTCCCCCTCAATTTTGCATTTACACCCAAAAATTATGTATATTTCCATAATTGACAAGAAATGCAGGGTTGTGCACAAGAGTTTCCTAAATGGCATGCTCGAAAATAGAGCAAGCAAGTTGGTGGGCAATTAAAAGAGAGAGAAAGAGAGTGATGGCAACCTTGTAATTAAGAGACCAAGTCAACGGGGTTTTAATGAGGGGCAATATGCAATGGCAAACTTGGAAATAAATCACCAAGTTGGAGGGCCATTTCATGAGAGGCATTGTGCAATGGCACACCTTGTAAATAAAACCCAAAAATGGAGGGAAATGTGAAATAATTATAAGCCATGGTAAACTTGTGAATAATGAGAACATTAGGAGATAACACCTAATTAACAAAATTCCCCAAGCTTCTACATAATTACACACCTCTCTCTCTCTCTCTCTCTCTCTCTCTTTCTTTTCTTTTCATTTTAAATTCCTTTTTGTTTTACTCTCTCCCATATGGTGTGGCTGGACAAAACTTTCAAAAAAAGAGAAATAAAAGAGAGAAGAGAAAGGAGAAGAAGAGGAGGAGGAGGCCTAAGCTCGGAGAGGACTTCCAATCAAGCCCTAACCCTTTCTAGAAGCTCTTCATAGGTAGGAATCTCCATCACTCACCCTATATTTGTAGTTGATGATGAAAAAATGCTTGTATGTTTAAGTTTTTGAGAATTGGGATGAGTGTTGTAAAATTAGGGTGTATGAATGCATGCTTGGTTATTTCTTTGGGATAATGATGGAATTGGGCCCAAAATCATGTTTCTTTTTATAAATTCTTAGTAAAGATCATGTTTTTATTTATTAATATTGGGGAAAAGGTAGATATGAGTGAAAGATGTCATTTTTAGGATGTATGGTTAATAACAAGTTCTCATTTTGCTAACAGACTACATTTTTATGGATAAGCTAGTTTTTAGGCTTAATAAAAATGCCACCTTTGTTTAAAAAATAACAAAAGAGGAAAATTTCAATAAGCTAAAAGACCACATTTTTATTGAAAACCTAGTCTAGATAAGCCCTAATATGACATCCTACACTAAACCCCCATGGTTGCACTCAAATTCACATGTTGTAAGATCACACTCCCTCATTTTCACAAAAAACCCCCTATCTTGAATAACATACCTTCACTAATGTTCCAAAGATTTTTTTTAACAAAGAGTTTTTTTACAAGTTTAAAGCTCTCTAATATGGTCTCATGTACTATAGAGCCTCTTAAAAATGTGCTTAATAAGAGATCCTACAATGTTTACCATGTTTCTGAAAGAACTAAAGATCTAGATTAATCATTAATCAAGACCATGCAAATAATAATATAGATATACAACATGCTGAATCTTAAAACGTTACCTTCTCTGTTTAGCGAAAGAGTACATGAGTCCATTGCTAATAGCCTGAAAGAGATCCTAACGATAACGAAGCGGATGATCTTCCAGAACAGCACGAATCCACTGTTGGAGAAATCCATTGGCTTTCTCCCGGTTTCTCTCCTAGCAACGGGGCGTAGAAAAGAAGGCTAACTTGTTCGTGCGCTCTGGGGATCATGACCGCATATATATATGGGCTAGCCTCCTTAGCCCTAAGATTTTCAATTCGGCCCATCAACTAATTGAAGCCCAATAGTCGCCATACATAAAGGCCAACAACCTATATGACTCATTTAAGCCCACTTAACTTATAAAAAAGATCACTTATACATTGGGCTTTAATATGACAGTGTAGCACCATATAATTATTTATCGCATATAAGCCCAATGTTGGATTAAGATCCAACTTAGTTGGATAAGTTCCAACAATCTCCCACTTGGGCTATATGCTAAACTTTATAATTATATTTCGTTGTGCATACAACCAAATAAGATCTTAACTTACAGTCATTTCTTTAATGAGCCAAAAAACAATCCGGTCCATCAATTATATTAGCAAGGGATCAAAGAGATACTTGCCGCAGTAATTGTAGCTCGACCTATCAGTGGTCACCGTGCTAATACAAAAGAATGATATGGATTATAAATGAATGTGTAGCATGGAAATTATATTTAATGTGATCTAACATGTCTATTTCCAACTGATCCTCCTTAACCTTAGTAAGATCATAAACAAACCAAAATCAGAGTGCAGCCGAACTGAACCAAAACTTTATTTCTGATCAGAAAATAGCCTCAAGCTTAAGCTGGAGACTTTAATTTTTTTGTCTATCACATGAGCACGCAAAAGAACAAATTCCCACAAAACTGAATGTTCTTAATGAAATGACATCCATATGAGTAGCGAGCTCATAAAACCTTTTGGATGACATTCCCTTAGTATAACAGATCCGTAATTACACGGTTCTGATAAGCTCATTAGACAATTATACACTCCGAATTATTAATCAACAATCTAGGAACTTGATCTCTGAATATTTTAACTTTGTCGAGTTCCTGTTATTGCTGGAATATAAAACTGCATACTTTATTGTCATTAAATAAACTGTGTGGTGTTTTAATACCATCCCTGATTTGCAGTATAGTGACAAAATATGCAGATATATTTCATGATTTGGATGTCTTATAATATTATATGAAATCTAAAGCCGTGTCAGAAGAGACTATATAAAAGGGACTATTTAGATCTCTTCTAGTAGATGGCGCCTAACATAGATTTTCATAAATTCTTTACATCCAATAAATGATCATAGCCAGTATAACAAAATGATCTCAAACCTTTTTGACTACTGATCCTTGAACATGTAACCCTTTTCTTCTCCATAAATACCATAAGACCTATTTGGCTGCTGTCAGATGGTCTACTCCTGAACTTAACAATCTGCCCAACACACCTGTAATATATGCAGCAACCAAATGCATATAAAACTGAGCACACTTTAAACTCCCTATTGGTGAGATATAGGTAATCTTCTGAAGTAAATTCTTGGGGTAATCAATGAGACTAAACTTGTCTCCTACAGCACTTAACATACATTACCATATAGACATCATAGAAATTACACGCTCCCACAGAACTTAAGAGATATAACATCATTAAACATCCTCTCAAAACCGAACGAGGTGATCACTTAATGTAATTTAATATATCATTAACGATATTGAAATGCTCTACTACTGTCATATAAACCTTACAGAGTCTTTCATGAAAACTGAATAGAAAGTCTCTTTACAATTAATGCATTTTTTTCTGTATAAAGTTTTTAAGTGATACGCTTTAAGTCTTTTCTTAATACCCTTTTGAATTCCTTTTGATTATAAAAAACTATGTACAATCAATAAGTTTCAAACCTTATGGCAATGAGAAAAGATTTTAAGTATCATTAAAACTTTCTTAATTAATGCATTAATCCATTTTAGAGATGTAGAACTTTTATGACTTGATGTAATTCAAACTTCCATCATCGTAATGTCAACAGTGAACTTGTCATCTCTTTAATGGATTTCCTGAATGGCAATTAGTGCTTTGATGTGCTAGAGTTTGTCCATATGAACAATTTTTCGAATGGGAGGAATTGCAACATTCACTACTACAGATTTGGGCTTGGGTAACGCCACTTAGATAGCGCTTTTAAAAAGCGCTATCTAAGTGAGCTTTTGTATAGCGCTTCTGCACTTTTAGAAAATAAAAATAAATCAAAATTAAGGTAAAAATCACTTAGATAGCGCTTTTTGTTAAAGCGCTATCCAAGTAATACCTTACATAGCGCTTTTTGTTAAAGCGCTATCCAAGTAATACCTTACATAGTGCTTTTTGTTAGCGCTATGATACTAATCGTTACATAAGCACTTTTATCAAAAAATATGCATCTATATAACCCTGAGATAGCGCTTACAATTTCACTGGCCGCCAATCTTTTTCGTTTCCCTCTTTTTATTTCAGGCCCTAACCTTCTCTTATCTCAAACTCTCTCTCGAGCTTCTCTTCTCGCAGACTCTCTCTCGACCCTGCTCAGAATTTCTAGATTCTTCTCTCACAGGCGGTGGCGGGAGTGGCTGCTACGGCGACCCCGTCTGCGGCAGTGGTCGCGGCGGCGATGGCTCCAGAGTTGTTCGCCCGCGACGCCCTCATCGCCTGGTTCCGCGACGAGTTTACCGCGACGGCGACAACCAGCAGACCTATTTAGGTATCTTTTCTATCCGCTCGTTCCCCCATCTCTTCTTCTTCCTTCCTTTTCTCCTCCCCCAAAAAATATCAGATATAAGATCGAATTTTTATTTAAAACCCAAGAAAAAGGAGATTTTGATAGGAAAGGGGAGGAATTTAGTCAGGGAGATTGAAGGTTGAAGACATGGTTGAAACAAGGCGGAGCTCAGCTTCTTCTTCTAGCAACAAGCGCCTATCTTCTTCGCCGCCCCCATCTTCACCTAGGAGCCAAAAGCGCTCAAAGGTCAAATCTTTGCAGAATTTTCGGTTGTTTTGATTGATTCCGGCATCTGGGTATTGATTAGCTACTGGGATCGGGTTGAAATTTGATTTTTTCCCCTTTTTTCGCATGGATTTAATCAGGCGGCGGCGGCGGCAGCGAAGGATGAATGCGATCAGAAGAAGGGGGCTATGGTGCCTGTCGAGTCGCCGAATATGGAGATTGATTCGGGGGCCGTAAGTCCCCCGAAAGATGCCGACGATGTGGGGCCCATGGAGAAGAAGAAGTAGCTGGCTGGGCCACCGCTGGGACTTCCTGCTCAAGGTCGGTTGGTTCGTGTGGACTCTTTTTCGTTGTTGGGAATTTTGACTCTTATTAGAATTTTTACTGGATTTTGTTGAGTAGTGAATACAGATCATCAGTTAGTGAAGCAGCAGCTAATATTGCCGTTGAATCGACGGAATATGCCGCGGAAGCAACGGTTGGGCAACCTGCAGCCGGAGATGGGAATCCCATGGGGCAAACTTTTGTGGTAGTTAATAATTTTCTCTTTATAATTATATAAATGTGATGGTTAGTCTCACCAGTTCCTATCACATTTTAGCTACCGCTGATTGCTCTAAAGATAATGGCTTAATTTTAGCCTTTTAAAATGTATTACATAGTACTGCATTATTAGTCAATAGACACTGATGCATAATTGACCTGCAATGGTGTGCAGCTGTAGATAAATTCAAATATGATAAGTGGTGTTAGGTTATAATATTAGAGGAAATCATTTGTTTTTCCTGAATAAGATAGTCCTATAATCAACGGTTAACATACAGCAGCATAAATTTGAAGCGATATTAGAATTAAGGGGCCCTTTGCCGAATTTAGACTAGCTTGAATAGTGTGATCATGTAATTTACCTGATAATTCGGTAAAATATTGTATATAAACTAGACTAGAGAAGTTCAATCCTTCGGACTTCATCGTTTTATTGTTTTATCATATTGCTTATTGAAAAAAGCATACAGACATTTAGTATGAGAGGAACAAATATTCTATTTTTCTCAAAGGAAAGATGAACATAATGTCCTATTCTGAGATAAATTTCTGTTTTGTTCATACTCATAGGACTCTGCTCAGTTTCCTCTAGTTGATCCCTTACCCTCGTATGGCTGTGGAATAGAACTTCCGGGGGGAAGGTATCGGAGCTTGATAAATGGATGCAACTTGACGGATGTGGTCATAACAGGCATGAATAATTCCCACAATTAAAACAGTTAGCATACATACGAATAAGTTTGTTGATAAAAAGCAAGAGAGCAACAAACTGGAGAGTGGTTCAATTCACATAGCTTGAATTATAGCCGTCCTCATCTGGTGGAGCTTTTGAGCTCAACGTACATTACGATTTCAAATCTCACCTTGTTGAACTCGCCTGCTTGGAGCATTCATCCGGTTTATTGTAGGTGGGTTTCAGATTCTAGTTTCATGTTGATTTTTCCTTCGGGCGAGTGCAAACAATGAGGGTTCACGTGTTTGTTTGTATTTGATGCAGCAACGTAGATGTTCAAAATATAAGGATGCTTGGACTCAATTGGAAAATGTGGAAAGGTAAACAAAAATTACATTGAAAAAAGAAATCAAGGATGCTTGCATGTTTTTCCCTTTGTTGCCATATTTTATACCTCGCAGTCTTGCTTCTAGGTAGGTATCTATGTAAAGTTTACCTTCTTGGTCAGTAAGCTTATTAATTCATTCTTAAATCTCCATTAATTTTGTAATGCCACTGTGGATTTTTTGCTACATGTTTGATAATTAATGTTGATTAGCTCTAACATAACTTTACGTTCATCAATTTTCCCTTAGGAAGTTGCCTATGATGTCTCTAACTGGTCACATTTTGAACCTATGTGTAGGTTGCAGATGATGTTCTTAAAGATTACGTACTTGTGCATCTTACCAGCAACCACGACAAGTTTAATTTGCTGATGTAAGTAAATGTTTCTTCCACTTGCACTTAGGTGACTATTAGCTTTCTCCATTCTCTAATAGCTTACTTCATGAGACAGTTTTTTCTACTATGGTGTTAATACAGAGTTCCCTTTTTAGGTTTATGCTGCAGAAGCTTTATGCCCTTGTAGATCAAACTGCTGCACATCACAATGGGGATGTGCTGCAAAATCAGGAAGTTTTACTTCCTGGACACTTGATTACTCTTTATTTTAAGGTATGATGCTTAATTTGGTGTATTAGTATTCATTTTTCGGTTGTTCTTTTTATGACAGTCAGTCCATACAATTGTGATGTGCAAGCCTCAAAAGTCTTTTCCCTTTGGATGTTTTGTGAGACATCTTCTAATTGACATTTTTTTGATTTCTCGAGTTAAAAATTTTGTGAATTTTTTCAATATATATACAACCAACAGATGACATCATGATTCAAGCGACTTTTGTGAGGAGCTAATTTGTTGACTTGTTAATGCTTTTCAATTAAAGACATTGACTTGCCAGTAAGTTGGTTCAAGTCCTGTAAATGCGATTGCTAGACTTCAATGAAGATTTTAATTAGATATATTTGAAGATTTTAAGTGGATATATTTTTGCAGACGAATCTTGGATTTTTAGCGAGATGAAATCTAGTTGATGATTCCGTCGTTACTTCCTTAGCATCTCCTTCATCTTCTCTTTCAATTCTTCTGCCCTTCTTTATCTTCATCTTAGCATCGCCTTCATCTTCTCTTTCGATTCTTCTGCCCTTCTTTATCTTCATCATCTTCTCCTTTTGCCTTTTCATCTTTTTTGTCCGTCTCTTCTACCTTCTGCCTTAAGGTGGCTTGACAATCTTGACATAAATAGAGTGGCTGGCTTATTGTTCCCACTTTATGGGAAATCATCCACTGTATTTTCTTGCCCGTTTCATTGATCTGAACTCTAATTTGGTACTGCATCTACCATGGTCTCCTGATAGCATTGTAATAGCATTGTAATACCAAGTATTCTGCCATCTTTATTCCTGATAGCGTTGCAATAGCATTGTAATACCAAGTATTCTGCCATCTTTATACTGATTGCCTCTATGGCTAATGATGTTTATTATAGCAAAACCATGAAAATTGTGAATAGAGGGAAAGAATGATATATGTATCATGTTAGCGAAAACTAGGATTAAAGAATGATATCTGTATCATCCAATGATATCTGTATCATTGCATACTGCAGACCTGGCAACCTTGGGCCATTACCTGCTAAAAATTAAACATATTTAATTTAAGCAAGGGTTTGAACTGTTAATTCAGTGTATTAACTATTGAGAATATTCATTTCATAAGCATTTATAATTGTATCGAAGTATGTAATGTAATTATTAACATGATATTTTCATATTGAACCGATTGATATGTAGATTACTTGTTTATTTGATCATCTTTTGAATAATTCGCTTTTTATAAAAAGTTTTAATATGATTTTATTCTATGTTCATATTGAGTGAATTTAAAGGGGAAAAAATGCTTGTTTTCTAACCTGGATATTGGAGGGCAAATGAATTGCTATGTCATATCTGCATGAATACTTCTACCTTACATAAAACACATGATTTAGAAAACAAATACATTTTCTTTTGACATGCGTATTAAGCTATTCCCATACATTATCTTTTCTGGATAGTTATGAAACCCAGCTCTTCAATGAAGGTGCAGCATCCATGCATAATTTATATAATACTTGGTTATTCCGATCATTGGTAGATACATGTGGATTACACCTTTCACTTGCCCCTGTTTTTTGATGTTGCATAAACTATGATGTGTGCAAGTTACATGTGATAAGTATCCGAGACATAAATTCTGTTTTTCTGTTAAACTGCTACTTAAATCATAAGTCCCTACATTCCAGATAACCCCACACGTTATAGGAATGCATCAACCCCTACAAAAACGTTTAAAATACTGGGAGCGAATCTGATGGCACCTTTGGTGGAAGTCCCTACATTCCAGTTTATGTGATGCTCCCTGTAAGTTTGCAAGCATATTTTGATGTTTTGGGGTTTCACAAAGTTTGAATTTTATGCAAAAACGTTTGATTCATGTGTATGTTTAACCACCATGATTACACTTGTCGAAACCATTCCATTCATAATTCCACACCGGCGTAACACAACACATTGGTTGGTGACTTGGAAGTGATATTGAATAGTCTAGCCGAGATGCCATTCTCAATTTCTGTTCTTGTTTTAATCATTTCATTGTTTTTGCTTTTGTAGACGGGCATGATCAACAATTACTGCCAATTGGTTGATCCTGAAGCTTTGCGACAAGAATTAACGCATCTGAAGGCCTTACACGTTGACGGGGTGATTGTTGATTGTTGGTGGGGAATTGTGGAAGGCTGGAGCCCTCAGAAATACCAGTGGTCTGGATATTGAGATGCGCTCAACATCATCCGCGGGTTCCAACTTAAATTGCAGGTTAACCTTGGATTTGTTTCTATACTGTTTCTCTTTTAACATGTTTCTCATATTTAGCAATTGTTGATACCCCACCTGTTATTGCACATTGATCGTAGTTGTTTTGCTTGTTGACACGATTTCCTATATGAATAGTTTTTTAACTACTGGAGTCATTTTAAATTGCATTCAATCCTGGGATTTCCTGGTATTTCCATATTTTTGAGTGTTTCACTGAGATCAACACAAATCCGAGCGCTGTGGATGAAGAAGGAAGGCTGATGATTTTTCCTTATGATGATTTCAACAAATCCTCACATGGATGCAGCCTCTGCCCTCCAAATATGTGCAAGGTAACCATCTCTTCTTCTTCAATGTTAATTTTTGATTTAATTTTTGGTCCAAAGTTCTCAATTTGTTTGAAGTGGCAACAACAAGTTTTATTTCTCATCTTCCATATATCCTTTATGCATGCATACATGCTTGTTACTTAATTTTAAGTTTACTTGATATGTGAAACTCTGCATGCTGAACTAGTATTTCCATGTGTTTTGTAAATACTAGGGAAATTATTAGTGTCATTATGGCAGATGCATCCTTTTTTCAAGCTGAAGCCTAACCTAGATAATTGAACTGTGACCTGGACTAGTATGAGCTATTCGAGATGCTAATTGGACAGTTTTTTTTTGCATTGGCAGATTCTGAGCAGGGCATTGGGAGGCAAAACATATGTACAAATGCAGGGCCACGTATCACGGCGGGTACTCCTTCATCCCTATCTACGAAGCCATTACAGTCAAAAACGCCGAGCAGAGAGAAAATTCTGAGGCTTTCACCAGGCTCATGTGGCCGGAAGGGAATGACGAGTTCTGGTAAGCCAACATGCTATGGGTTTCTCTGTAATATGTACATTTTTCATTCATTTGTGGGTTTCTTTTTTGTCTCAGCGATGCCATAAACGCAATGAGCAACAAGCTGTCATATCTGTTTCGGTTGCTTATCAACATTCCTGGCTCATTCCTGGCTCCAAAGCCAGACCAAATCATGGATGTGCTGCCTGAGATGGCTAATGAAGAGTGTCCTCGCCAATTCAGGCCGTTTGTGTACCAAGAACTCGCGAAGAGCGTGGTGGGGGTGTTGATGTTCTTCGCATGTTTGCAGGCATATAATTTGAGATGGGCTACGGTTATCAACTTATAATTTGCATGTCAGACTCAAGTACTCAAGTATATACGTCTAGCCATGTTGTTGTTACGTCTGTGTGTGGCCCTGCGTTTAAGTTTAAAGCTAATAAGTATCCTATCTATCTCCAGAGTATTTGTACATATGGTTATGTAGCACTTTGGTACAAGTCTTTGAATAGAGAACTGATGATAGTGCAATTGGTTGATTGTGGTATGTGAGTGAATTGTGGATGAGGCAATGTGAGCTAATCATGTTAACTCGGGCACGACATTGAAACGTATCAGATGAATTTTAATTCTGAAATTTGTTTTATTTTTATTTTTTTTTAAAAAGTAAACATTAGCCACAGACTGGCCGTGGCTAATGTATATTAGCCACAGCTAGTCCGTGGCTAATCAGTATTAGCCACGGCCAGTCCGTGGCTAATCAGTATTAGCCACGGCCAGTCCGTGGCTAATACTCTATAAATCAAAATTTCTCGTGTAAACTTCAATAGCGCTTCCAAAAGCGCTAAGGTAGTAAAGCGCTATCTTAGTAAACCACTTAGATAGCGCTTAAAAAGCGCTATCCAAGCTACCATAGCGGTAGCTTGGATAGCGCTTTTATAAGCGCTATCTTAGTAAACCACTACGATAGCGCTTATAAAAGCGCTATCCAAGCTACCATAGCGGTAGCTTGGATAGCGCTTAAAAGCGCTATCCAAGTGTAAAAAAAAGCGCTATGCAAGCGTTTTTTTGTAGTAGTGATTAACTTGAATTTATTATGTCTTGAACAATGTCAGGAATACCATCCTGAACAATGCCAACAGCACCTGTGGGGATATAATCCTCTTCAAGAATAATGTCACTAACTAAATTTCCCCCTCAAGCTCAGCATCCTCAAATAGGTGTGCATGTCCTAATTCGTAAATTAATAATGATGGGTTATATAAAATCATACAAATATCACAATTTAAACTATTCAACAAAACTAGAAAATAATTAGCATTAAGTCCAGTTTCTTTATTAGGCTTATAAAACCTTAACTTAGTTGGACATCCAAACATGCAAGTGATTTAAGTTCATTTGTTGAAATTTCATCAAGGATATAAGCTGCAATCAAAAAATAACCGAATCTAAATTGTTAATTCTTTCTTTATAACACATGTACTTAAATTGCAGGAATTCTATAAATGAAGCAACATTTCCAAATAAATGAAGATTATAATGATCTTTTAAAGAACCAGAATAAACTAATTTTGAATCATAAGACAACCAAATTCTCCATTCATAATTAAACAATAACAACTGAATTTGTTCAAAAATAGAAATAGAAATCCAAATTCCGTTAAAAAGGTACATAATAGTCTCATAAAATTCAAACACAATATAGCCTTTAAAAGAAATAATCTAAATTTAATTTGCTTCTACTTGAACCATCTTGTCATTGCCCATATTGATGTATCTTTCACCATTATTTGGCTCTTGGCATCTTAGGCAATCCTGCATAGACACAATGATGTGAATGGTTATACCAGGATCTTTCCATCACGTGTCTATAAGTACCATAGTTTGCAGGAAAAGAAATTAACTTAGAATTAAACCAAATTAAAGAAACATATCCTTTTTAGCACGCCAAGCGTGATAATTTGTGCAATTCTTCTTTACATGCCCTTCAGCTCCACAAAAGAAACAACCATTACCTTCTGAACTTTTCAGTTCCCTTTGTTGTTTCTTTTAAGAAGCTGTATCTACAGCTTCAGTATCCTTCTTCCTTTTGTTGAAGGTAGAGGTCAGGTGAGTGCTTTCTGTCTTTTCTTGCTTAAATCTTCCTTTACACAGTATGAGATAAGCTCATCCAGAGACCAAGTCTCATCCTTCAGATTGTAGCTCATCTTAAACTGGTTAAACTATGATGGAAGAGATATCAAAACAAAATGCACTAGCACGTTCTCAGAGAGGTCTAGCTCAAGTGCTCTCAACCTTGAAGCAATATTAGACATCTTCAATATGTCCTCCCTGATGTTTTCTTTACCTCCATATTTCATTGAAGTTAGGTTTGTCAAGAGTGTATTAATCTCACTCTTTTCATTCTTGACAAACTTCTTTCAAGCTCAATAAGGAACCATTTAGCTGTGTAAATTTTCTCTGAAATAGAGCCATTGAGATATTCTGGAATGGCATTCTTCACAAGCATTAGGCACATGCGATTTGATCTCTTCCACTCTTCCATCTCTCTCTTTTCATCAGAGGTACTCTCATCAGTGAGTGGTGGAGGACTATGAGTCCTTAATGCCAGATCAAGACCCATGACTCCGAGGATTATCAAAAGGTTCTCCTTCCATGCAGTGAAGTTATTACCATTAAGTACTGGAATAGATTTGAGGTTGGCAGAAAAATTTTCAAGAAAAATAGCTGAAAAAGAGAACAAGAAAACAATTGTAACATGTTCATATGACTATTAAACAAAACAATACCAAATTCAAATTAATGCTATTTTTCCATCTCAAGACATCCTCCACTAGTCCAACATTTATCTTTGGATAATCTATTAACTATTCATTGACATCTTGTTGTAGCAATCAGACAATGATAATAATAACATGCCAAAATAAAACTTACTTTGGGCTGAATTAAATTTGCATGCATTGGTCTCACTAATCATCACCTTGTCTATTGCCACATGTACACATAAAATGTTATAAAACGCTAATCTTCCTTTGGGCCAATTTAGCATTCTTATGAAATCATGGGCACATAAAATTCCTTTGATATTTAAGAAATGAAATAACGCAAACAAGAGAGCCCACTTTGGTGAGATGATGATTGCATGAAGTCATTTTATAAATATATACCTTTGCAAAATTTGAATCTATGTCGCATTTTAATACATGAATTTAAACTTTAAGTGGAAATATTCAAGTCCACTTTTATTCAAAATAAAATTTAAGGCAACCAAAATTTTCATACAAAAGTATGTATTCAACTTGTTATATTTCAAGATTAAAACTAATCTTCACAAGAAAACCCACTTTGGTGAGTTGATGATCCAGTCAATCTATATTCGAAATATATAATTAATTGTGCCAAAAATTTGAAATTGAAACTAAACTGAATTTAACACAAAAATGATTACACTAAGTGGTAATATATATAAGGACCTTTTATTCCACCTTTCAAATCATTTATATTGAATTAAATAAAATCCATAATTTCAACACAAATTTTCTTCTTCAAAATGGGGTATATAGGTATACTAATGTGTATATGAACATACAAATAAAGTTATATATATAAATATACACCCTATCACATTTTATATAAAACTTTAAAATGCGTGAAAATTCTGTACGGCCATTTACTTGATGGTTATTGAACAAAATTCCTTAAGGCCTTTTAAAAAATTATCTTTGAGGAGAAATATACGTTATAAACTTTTATTTCCTCCCAAAAAACACTTGAATTTTGTGTTATATTTTAAATTCATATTTAGGCAAACTGAATTTTCATACTAAGGTATGAAGGCAACTTGTTATATATCGAAATATATATATATATATATATATTTATGCCATAAAATTAGAATTTAATTTATTTTACCAAATTAACACAAAATTTATCCTTGAGGAGAAATATACATTAAAGCGTCTTATTTCCTCCTTCAATCCATTTTAAATTCAACATTAGGCAAACAATCATACAACTTATGTTTACAACCTGTACATTCCGAAATAATAATAATCTCTACATTAGAGCCCATTTTGATGGGGTTTCGTAGATCTAAAAATTATTTCGAAATATATAACCAAATGTGCTTAAAAATTGAATTTAAATGAAACTGAACTTAAATGTAAATATATATGAAAACCTTTTATTTACTCCGTCGATTCATTTAAAATTCATTCAGGCAACTAATCATAAAACGTATGTATTTAACCGTTTACATTCCGAAATAATAATAATTTAACAGTAGAGCCCACTTTGGTGGGATTTCAAGAAAATTAGAATCATTTCGAAACGTTTAAATAAAGCAAAGAATACTTAAAGAATTAAAATGGAACGAATATAATTTAACACACAAATTGGGCTTAAAGGAAATATATATACACATAACCATTTATTTCCTCATTTAAAGAATTTAAATTTAAAAATTTAGGCACTAAATTTACATACAAAGTATGTCCGTAGATTTTTATATATCGAAATAAAAGTAATCGCCACAATAGAGCCCACTTTGGTGGCGTTTTGATTTAATTACAATTATTTCGAAATATATATAATGTAGCATGCCTAAAAGTGAATTTAAATAAATTAAAATATTTTAACACAAAATTACACCTCAATGGAAATATATATGTATTAAAAAAGCCTCATTATTTCCTTGGCAATGTTTGTGTTAATATTCTTAAGAAACAAGCCCAAAATAGTGTTCATATAGCCAAAATATTTGCCAAACAAGGAGGCCCAAACCGGGTGCAAGTAGCCAAAACCGGCCCAAAAAATACCTGCCCAATAGTGTATTAAATTTTTTTTGAAAAAATGTTGTTTTGGTCCTAAGTCTGGCCCAAGGCATGTTAGGGTTTGAAAATCCTAGCAGGTGGCCTCCTTAGGGACGGCTGCCGTCGCCCCCTCTCATCCAGTGCCGGCCGGGGTGGTCGGTGCCGCTGTCTTACAACAGGGGGCGGCAGGGCACCGCTCCCTGTCCTGTTATTCCCCATGAGGGGGGCGGCGGCTCCGTCGCCCCCGTTTTCTGATCCGTCGACGGGGGGAAGCCCCCCGGCCTCTGGGTTTCGAATGGGGGCGACAGGGCACCGCCCCCTCCCCGATGCCCTGCCGCCCCCTCCCCGATGGCCGAATGGGGGTGATGGGAGCCGCCCCCTCTGCGGTCCGCAGCAGGCTCCCCGAACTGGGGGCCCGCTCTTTTGACGGAAGGGGCGACAGGGCGCCGCCCCCTCCGATGGCCGACTGGGGGCGACGGTCGTCGCCCCCTCTGGTCCTGTTTCCGACAGAGGGACGGCTGGAAGCCGCCCCCTCTCTCTGTTTTGTCCGACAAGGGTAGCAAGGCTGCCCCGTTCTTTCTGCGTCGGCACCGGTAGTGCCGGCGCCGATCTCCTGACGAGGGCGACAGAGCCACCCCCTCTTTTGCCGTGTCGGGCTGCGGCCGACGGGCCGCCCCCGATCTAGGGTTCGTATTTTTTTAAAACCGGAAAAATCAATCAAAAAACCCATCAAACTTACAGATCTGAATTCATATAGAGTAAAAACGAATTTTTATCAGATCTGAATTCAAGAGCAATCAAATCCAAGCATGGCGGCTCTGATACCACTTGAAAGAACTAAAGATCTAAATTAATCATTAAGCAAAACCATGCAAATAATAATCTAGATATACCACATGCTGAATCTTAAAACATTACCTTCTCTGTTTAGCGGAAGCATATCTGAGTCCATCGCTAATAGCATGAAAGAGATCCTGACGATAACGAAGCGGATGATCTTACAGAACAGTACGAATCCACTTGGAAAAATCCTTTGGCTTTCTCCTGATTTCTCTCCTAGTGATGAGGCGTAAAAAAGACGACTAACTTGTTCGTGTGCTCCAGGGATCATAATTGCATATATGTATGGGCTAGCCTCCTTAGCCCTAGGGTTTTTAATTCGGCCCATCAACGAATTGAAGCACAATAGTCGCCACACATAAAGGCCCAAAAGCTATATGACTCATTTAAGCCCACTTAACTTATAAAATGAGATCACTTATACATTGGGCTTTAATATGACAGTGTAGCATCATATAATTATTAATCACATATAAGCCCAAGTTGAATTAAGATCCAACTTAGTTGGATAAGTTCCAATAGTTTCTTCCTCCCAAAAATTTAAGCTTTAGGGATAAACTCCTCATTTTCTAATCCAAATGTAATTTTTCTTTAAAAAGGTTAAGAGAATTCTTGTTACAACTTAGGTTTCTTTCATTAGGACATTAATGGCAAAATCCTACCTAATTATATTAAGCCTAGCCACAAAATTTCCCTTTATGGGTGAACCCCTTTATGCTACATTCTAAAAAACTTAACTATTCAAGGTTTAATTCAATTTGAAATCCTTAGATTTTTTCCATGTAGGGGTTAGGAAATCCTTGCTAGATGAGCTTCTTGTTACATATGGTTTGGTGTAATTAAGATTGATTAATGTTACTAATTCAATGCATTAATTAGTTAAAGTGGTTGCAAGTTGGAAATGTTAATTTACATTGCAAGTTTTGAGTTGGATGTTAGTTGCTTATGCATTTGAAACATGCATGTTTATGTTGTGTTTATGTTTATGGATAAGTTTGCAAGTTTGTGTTACCTTGAGAAGTTTATGTTAGAGATATTACTTCATGTTGGGTAATGCAAGTTTATGCAAGTTGGATGTTTATGTTTATGCCTTATAAAACATGCAAGTTTATGTTTAAGGAAATTTGGTGAAAAAGAGTGCATTTGACACCATTTTGCAATCTTAATGCTTTGGGATTAAAGGCTAGTTAAAATAAAACCTAGGGTTGACTCGTTCCACTTGAGGTGGGTGAGTGCCCTAGGAGGGTTGGGGGAAAACCAAGGTAAGGAGTGGACATGCAGGGATGGACTGCTGAGTTATGGACCACTCCTGTCAAGCCCTCAGAGGCGGGGAGTAGGTCGGGTTGTGTTTGAGTTGGTTGTGTGATGAACGGCTTCTTTCGTAAGAGCTTGTCTCGAGAAGTCATAGCATTCCATCCACATTACCTGGTAAGGTCCAGTCCCTGATGTTTAACCCATTACTTAAGTTTTGAATTCATGCATGAAAAACTTAACATACAACAATTAAAGGTTAGTAACCCTTGAATGTGATGCCTTTTCTCTTGCTTGTGCATTATGATTAGAGTAGTAGAGTTTCTACTGGGCACGATGTGACGTGTCTCCTTCCCTCCCCACAGGTACAGGTACCAGTCTTCAAGCATCGGGACCGAGGACAGAGACCCCGGAGGGCAGCCCGTCTCAGCACGGTCTGTAGAGTCAGTAGTCAGTGTGGGACTTGTAGTGTAGCGTCTAGGGTGGGAGTGAGATGAGAGCAGTGTTGTGTACCCACATTGCCCCTTGTACCCCGTAGGTTTGAGTTGTATTTTTTGTGCGAACCTTAGATGTTCTGGGTTGTGCAGTGGACTTGTACAATACTAGTGGTATAGATATAGTGCTTTGTGGCAATGTGATGTTCTGACTGTTGTGTTTTACTTTATTGCCTGCATTGATGTACCTTGTACTTTTCTGCTGCGATTGGAGCTGTACTATTCTGTTTTTTTAGTTTGTACTTTTATTACCTGTGTTTCCTCAGCGTTTGTAGTGGCATGCAAGATGTTTGGTGTACACATTAGCGCTTGGTATTTTAATACTGCGGCTTGTCGCACCGACCCTTCCTATTTTGGGTAGCGGAGCGTGACAGGTTTTGTGGTGGCCCATGCAAGTCAGCGCTTAATGTGATACGCGTAAGGAAAATACAGGTAAGGCTCCAATAATTAGGTACATGGTACTAATTTGTTGTTCTGTTTCTCACCTGCAGATGGAAGGTGGGAATGGGACTTCCGGCGAGACCGGAGCATTAGATGGTGAGACTAGTCCAGCTGGTGATGGGCAGTCTTCAGGTGACAGGACCTCAGAGTCAACCATGATGGCTAAGGTCCTGATGGGCATTTTAGAGCACATGAGTTAGATAGAGGATAGGGCAGCGGTGCCGAAGCCGTCAAGCTACAAGGAATTTAGGGAGCTGCGTCCGTGATATTTCTCGGGCAGGGAGAGTAGCCTCGAGGTAGACGAGTGGCTATGGCATACTGAAGATGATCTGACGATGTGTCGGTTTCCTCGAGACGGTTGGGTAGAGTTGGTGAGGCACCAGTTGACCCATCAGGCCAGAGACTGGTGGGAGGCTCAGGAGAGGCGACTGAAGGAAAATATTGCTTGGGAGACTTTTCGGGAATTGTTTGAGGCCAAGTTCCTTCCAAAGGCGGCAAAGGACGAGTTGAGGTAGAGATTCGAGCATTTGACTCAGAGTAGGAGGAAAGTAGATGGGTACGACGCAGAGTTTTCGCTGCTGAGTAAGTATGCACCAGAGCTTCTAGCAATGGACGCCACCAGAGCCAGGCACTTCTGCATGGGGCTATATGGAGAGTTCCTGGTAGCCATGTCTACTCATGAGTTGTTGACTCAGGAGGCCGTGCTGTGGACGAATAGACAACATAAGACCCACTTACGGAGTCTGGGGAGTTACCAGCCAGTGACAGACGACCGTTCGCTCAGCAGAGGACCACACCTGGTCCAGTTCAGCGGGTGACATTCTAGCGACCAAGGGATTCACCTTCGTCACAGAAGGGGCCTTCATGCGACAGATGCGGGAAGCCAGGGCATGTGCAGAGAGATTACCGAGTTCTGAGCACCAGGTGTTAAACATGTGGAGATTCGGGTCACATTAGCAGATTTTGCCCATGGTTGGGTCATGCTCCAGTGCCACCGGTGTCAGCAGCAACTTGGCCTGTTCAACAAAGACCCCTTCCGCCACCGTCGCAACGGCGTGCCCTTCCGACACCGTCCGGACCGAGACCGACTGCACCGAGAGGACCCCCTCCACCTCCTCAGCAGCGATGAGGGTACCAGTGGCAGTTCCTCTGCTGAGGCGGTAGCAGTTTACTATGACCTCATTAGAGGCTCCGGAGGGTGCTAGTCGGGTGATCACTGGTATGAATCTTGCCCTTCTGCAGTCTATTTGATTTTAGTCTCAGTCGCTTTATTTAGCTAGTTAGATGTGATTTATTGTTGTGATACTTTAGGTATTGTTAGAGTAGCCTCCTACCCTGCCTTTTCTCTATTTGATTCTGGGGCATTACATTGTTTTATGTCTAAGAAATCTGTGACCCAGTACTCTATATTGGTTGACTCTATTGTTGCAAGTTGGAATGTTCATACTGGGAATGTAATCATTAGGAGTGCATCTAGGATACATAACTATCCAGTTGAGATAGGGGGCGAGAGTTGTATGCAGACTTTTTAGTGGTTGAGCTTTCCGGTTATGAGACCGTGTTTGGGATGAATTGGTTCGAGATGTTCTATGCTAATATAGACTGTAGACTAAGGAGGGTGGTTTTCCAGATCCTTGACCATCCAGAGTTTTAGTTTTGGGATGGTAGTAGTGAGCTTGAGCCTTTGAATTTCCGAGCAACGGTCGTGGAGTATTCAGGCATGGAGACAGAGCCAGTGTTACCGAGGGTTGTTGAAGAATTTCCTGACATCTTTCCAGATGACATCATTGGATTACACCCAGATAGGTCCCTGGAGTTTACTATTGATCTGATTCTGGGTGCACAACCGATAGCGAAGGCTCCGAATCATATGGCCCCACCAGAGTTAGCTGAGCTTCACAATCAGTTGCCTGATTTATTAGATAGGGGATTGATTTGCCCAAGTGTGTCACTGTGGGGAGTGCCAGTGTTACTTGTGAACAAGAAGGATGGATCTCAGAGGATGTGCATTGATTATCAGGAATTGAATAAGGTAACGGTGAAGGATAAGTATCTCCTTCCACGAATCGATGATATCTTTGATCAGCTTGGTGGATCATGGGTGTATTCGAAGCTGGATTTGAGAAGTGGGTATCACCAAGTGAAGGTGCGAGAATCTGATGTTCCGAAGACCGCGTTCCAGATTCGATATGGTCATTACGGGTTTTTGGTAATGCCTTTTGGAGTGACGAATGCCCCAACTACTTTTATGAGGCTGATGAATCAAGTCTTCTTCGAGTATTTAGATACGTTTGTGGTGGTATTCATCAATGACATTCTGGTCTACTCGAAGAATGAGGATGAACACGTTGAGCATCTGTGGATAGTTTTGAATGCTCTCAGGCAGCACCGAGTGTATGTTAAGTTCAGCAAGTGTCAATTTTGGTTGACCAAGATTGCATTTCTTGGGCACATAGTCTCTGGAGATGGAGTGTCTGTTGACCCTGAGAAGGTTGCCGTAGTGGAAAGTTGGCATATTCCTTGGACAGTCATAAAGATATGAAGCTTTTTTGGGGTTAGCTATATATTATCGGAAGTTCATTAAGGATTTCTCAAAGATTACCTCGCCTTTGACTCATTTGACAAAGAAGGATGTTGCGTATGTCTGGTCAGAAGATTGCCAGCGTGCATTTGATGAGCTGAAGCATCAGTTGACCACTGCTCTTATCTTAAATATCCCTGACCGTTTCGGTGGTTTTGAAGTTTTCTGCGATGCGTCTGGGAGAGGGGTAGGCTATGTCCTTCATCAACATGGGCAAGTTGTAGCATTTTCTTCCAGATTATTGAAGGAACACGAGCTGAACTATCCCACTCATGACCTGGAGTTGGCAGCGGTGATTTTTAGCCTTGAAGTTATGGAGACGTTTCTTGTTAGGTGAGCATGTGAAGATATACACCGACCATAAGATTCTGAAGTACGTGTTCACTCAGAAGGAGCTTAATATGAGGCAACGTCAATGGTTGGAATTAATGGCCGAATATGACGTCGATCTGCAATACAATCCTGGGAAGGTGAACGTGGTGCAAGATGCTCTTAGCCGACTACCCACTGTAATGAGGCTAACTTCCAAGTCGCAACTTCGATGGGCAATCTGACAAATGGGAATTGAAGTTGTACTTCCAGGAGAGGAGACTGTTATGATGGGACTATAGATTCAGTCTGATTTGGTGAACAGGATCAAGGCAACCCAGTCAGGGGATGCTAAGCTGAAGAAGATTCGGGAGTAGGTAGAGGCTGGACTTCGATCCGACTTCCGAGTTCATGAAGATGGATCGTTAAGGTTTGGGAGCCGGGTCTATGTGCCAAGTGGAGATATTCGGGAGGAATTATTGAAGGAGGCACACAGTTCCTCATATTCTATCCATCCTGGAGGACCCAAGATGTGCCGTGATGTGAAGCAATACTATTGGTGGTCTGGAATGAAGAAGAGTGTAGCCAAGAGTGTGGTGTCCTGTTTTGTTTGCCAGCAGGTGAAGGCTGAACACCAGAGAACTGCAGGATTATTGCAGCCTCTCCATATTCCAAAATGGAAGTGGGAACAGACTTTGTGACCGGTCTACCTCGGACCCCTAGAGGTAATGATGCGATTTAAGTCATTATTGATCGGCACATTTTATTTCGTTCTGATTTAGACAGTCCACAGAAATTCTGGCTAAGAGGTACATGGAGGAGATTGTGAGACTGCATGGAGTTCATATAAGTATAGTATCCGACATAGATAGTAGATTCACTTCTCATTCCTGAAAAAGTTTACAGGCTAGTCTGGGGACGAGTCTGAATTTCAGTACTGCGTATCATCCTTAAACTGATGGACAGTCTGAAAGGACCATTCATATTCTTGAAGATATGTTGCAGGCATGTATGCTTGATTTCAAGGGTTTGTGGGAGGACCACCTGCATCTGGTTGAATTTGCATACAATAATAGTTACCATGAAAGTATTGGTATGGCTCCATTCACAGCTCTGTATGGAAGGCAATGTAGATCTCATTTACATTGAAACGACATTGAAGACAGAGAGTTTTTAGGACCAGATTTGGTGGCGGTAACAACAGATGTAATGCGAACAGTCAGGGAGAATCTGCACATCGCACGAGAATGATATAAGCACTGGGCTGACACAAAGTGGCGACCCTTGGAATTTCAGCGAGGAGATTATGTGTTCCTAAAGATCTCACCGATTCATGGAACTATCCGATTTGTCAAGCATGGGAAGCTGATTCCTAGATATATTGGTCCGTTCGAGATCTCCGACAAGGTCAATGAGGTTGCATATCGGCTAGTATTGTCACCTTCACTCGAAGGTATGCAAAATGTTTTTCATGTGTCTCAACTTAGAGGATATGTGGGAGATCCCAATCATGTTGTAGACTTCTCAGGGATAGAAGTATGACCGGATCTCACATATGAGCAGCAGCCAGTGGCAATTTTGGATCGGAGACAGAAGATTTAAAGAAGAAGACCATTAACTTGGTGCGGGTCATGTGGCAATAAGAGTCTCCAGGGGAGTCAACTTGGGAGCGAGAAGATGAGATGCGTGAGAACTGAGAAGTACCCATACCTGTTTGAGCAATAACTATTGTATCTTATATCTTTCTGTAGTTGTTGGTTGCTGTATGTAAATATTGCTCTCCTAATCCAGTTAGATTCTGAGGACGGAATTTGTTCTAAGGAGGGTAGGGTGTAACAACCATCGTGTGTAAATACTAAGTAACTATTAAGTTAGCCCTAGTCTCTTGTGTGTGTGTGTGTGTGTGTGTGTGTGCATGCCCGTTCACTAGAACGAAGAGACTTGCATTTGTACCCTCCCCCTCAATTTTGCATTTATCCCCAAAAATTGGGTATATTTCCATAATTGACAAGAAATGAGGGTTTGTGCACAAGAGTTCCCTAAATGGCATGCTCCTTAATAAAGAAAGAAAGTTGGTGGGCAATTAAAATGAGAGAAAGAGAGTGATGGCAACCTTGTAATTAAGAGACCAAGTCAAGGGGTTTTTAATGAGGGGCAATATGCAATGACAAACTTGTAAATAAATCACCAAGTTGGTGGGCCATTTCATGAGAGGCATTGTGCAATGTCACACCTTGTAAATAAAACCCAAAAATGGAGGGAAAATTTGAAATAATTATAAGCCATGGTAAACTTGTGAATAATGAGAATATTAGGAGATAACACCTAATTAACAAAATTCCCCAAGCTTCTACATAATTACACACCTCTCTCTTTCTTTCTTTTCTTTTCATTTTAAATTCCTTTTTGTTTTACTCTCTCCCATATGGTGTGGCTGGACAAAACTTTCAAAAAAAAGAGAAAGAAAAAAAGAGAAGAGAAAGGAGAAGAAGAAGACGAGGAGGAGGAGGAGGCCTAAGCTCGGAGAGGACTTCCAATCAAGCCCTAACCCTTTCTTGAAGCTCTTCATAGGTAGGAATCTCCATCACTCACCCTATATTTGTAGTTGATGATGAAAAAATGCTTGTATGTTTAAGTTTTTGAGAATTGGGATGAGTGTTGTAGAATTAGGGTGTATGAATGCATGCTTGGTTATTTCTTTGGGATAATGATGGAAGTGGGCCCAAAATCATGTTTCTTTTTATAAATTCTTAGTAAAGATCTTGTTTTTATTTGTTAATATTGGGAAAAATGGTAGATATGAGTGAAAGATGTCATTTTTAGTATGTATGGTTAATAAAAATTCTATCTTTAGTAACAAGTTCTCATTTTGCTAAAAGACTACATTTTTATGGATAATCTAGGTGTTAGGCTTAATAAAAATGCCACCTTTGTTTATAAAAATAACAAAAGAGGAAAATTTCAATATGCTAAAGACCACATTTTTATTGAAAACCTAGTATAGGTAAGCCCTTATATGGCATCCTACACCAAACCCCCATGGTTGCACTCAAATTCACATGTTGTAAGATCACACTCTCTCATTTTCAAAAAAAAACCCTATCTTGAATAACCTGCCTTCACCAATGTTCCTCATTTTTCAATAAAGGACCATTTTTCCAAAGACTTTTTTACAAGTTTAAAGCTCCCCAACATGGTCTCATGTACTCTAAAAGCCTCTTAAAAATGTGCTTAACAAGAGATCCTACAAGGTTTACTATGTTTCTTCCTCCCAAAAATTTAAGCTTTAGGGATAAACTCCTCATTTTCTAATCCAAATGTAATTTTTCTCTAAAAAGGTTAAGAGAATTCTTTTTACAACTTTGGTTTCTTTCACTAGGACCCTAATGGCAAAATCCTACCTAATTATATTAAGCATAGCCATAAAATTTCCCTTTATGGGTGAACCCCTTTATGCTACCTTCTAAAAAACTTAACTATCCAAGGTTTAATTCAATCCGAAATCCTTAGATTTCTTCAAGGTATGGGTAAGTAAATCCTTGCTAAATAAGCTTCTTGTTACATATGGTTTGGTGTAATTAAGATTGCTTAATGTTACTAATTCAATGCGTTAATTAGTTAAAGTGGTTGCAAGTTGGAAATGTTAATTTACATTGCAAGTTTTGAGTTGGATGTTAGTTGTTTATGCATTTGAAACATGCATGTTTATGTTGTGTTTATGTTTATGGATAAGTTTGCAAGTTTGTGTTACCTTGAGAGGTTTATGTTGGAGATATTACTTCACGTTGGGTAATGCAAGTTTATGCAAGTTGGATGTTTAAGTTTATGGCTTATGAAACATGCAACTTTATGTTTATGGAAATTTGGTGAAAAAGAGTGCATTTGACACCATTTTGCATGCTTAATGCTTTAGGATTAAATGCTAGTTAAAAGAAAACCTAGAGTTGTTTCGTTCCACTTGAGGTGGGTGAGTGCCCTAGGAGGGTTGGAGGAAACCAAGGTAACGAGTGGACATGCGGTGATGGACTGCTGAGTTGTGGACCACTCTTGTCGAGCCCTCAGAGGCGGGGAGTAGGTCGGGTTGTGTTTGAGTTGGTTGTGTGATGAACGAATTCTTTCGTAAGAGCTTTTCTCGAGAAGTCATAGCATTCCGCCCACATTACCAGGTGAGGTCCAGTCCCTCTTGTTTAACCCATTACTTGGGTTTCGAATTCATGCATGAAAAACTTAACATACAACGATTAAAGGTTAGTAACCCTTGAATATGATGCCTTTTCTCTTGCATGTGCACTATGATTAGAGTAGTAGAGTTGTGGAGTTCCTACTGGGCACGTTGTGACGTGTCCCCTTCCCCCGCAAAGGTACAGGTACCCGTCTTCAAGCATCGGGACCGAGGACAGAGACCCCAAAGGACAACTCGTCTCAGCACGGTTTGTAGAGTCAGTAGTCAGTGTGGGACTTGTAGTGTAGTGAAGTGTTTTGTACCCCCATTGCCCCTTGTACTCCGTAGGTTTGAGTTGTATTTTTGTGGGGACCCTAGATGTTCTGGTTTGTGCAGTGGACTTGTACAGTACTAGTCGTATAGATATAGTGCTCTGTGGCATTGGGATGTTCTGACTGTTGTGCTTTACTTTATTGCCTGCGTTGTTGTACCTTGTACTTTCCTACTGTGATTGGAGCAGTACTATTCTGTTTTTTAGTTTGTAGTTTTATTGCCAGTGTTTCCTTAGCGTTTGCAGTGGCCTGCGAGATGTTTGGTGTACACATTAGTGCTTGGTATTGTAATACCGCGGCTTGTCGCTCCGACCGTCCCTATTTTGGGTAGCAGAGCGTGACATGAAGTTATGGATCTTCTATTAAATGAGATGGTTTTAAGCCTAATTTTATCTTATCGTATTTTTCAGTTGAACATGGTGATCTCCCAGTTCCAACGTACATTTTTTGCAAATTATTCTGACCTCGTGTCTATTTTGTAAATTTTCTGGAAGATATGTATCTATTTGTTAAATGAAATGATTTTTTAGCCTAATTTTTTCTTCACTTATTTTTAAGGAGAAGATGGTGATCTCTCGATTCCAACGGACATTTTTGCAGATTTTTCTAAGGTCGGGTCTATTTTCTACATTTTATGGAATATATAGATGTTTTTTAAATGATATGCTTTTTATATCCTACGTTTGTCTTCTCTTACTTTTCAGTTGAAGATGGCGATCTACTGGTTTCAATGGACATTTTTCTAATTTTTCTTAACTTGGGGCTATTTTTCTACATTTCCTTAAAGATATGAACCTTTTCATTAAATAATATGATTTTTGGCCTAATTTTGTCTTCTCTTTTTTAAGTTGAGGCGATCTCCCATCTCCAATGGATATTTGTCCAGATTTTTTGAGCTACGTTTTATTTTCTACATTTTGTAATATATTGATTATTATATCAAATGAGATGATTTTTATAGCCTAATTTTGTCTTCTCTTATTTTTTTCAGTTGAAGATGGCGATTTACCGATGTCAACGGATATTTTTGCAAATTTTTTTGAGCTTGGGGCAATTTTTCTACATTTTCGGGAAGTTATGGATCTTTTTATTAAATGAAATGATTTTTTGGCCAAATTTTGTCTTCTCTTATTTTTCAGCTGAAGATGGCGATCTCCCAGTTCCAATGGATATTTTTAAGGATTTTTCTGACCTCGGGGCTATTTTCTAAATTTCCTGGATGTTATGGATCTTTTTATTAAATAATTTGATTTTGGCCTAATTTTGCCTTATATTATTTTTCAATTGAACATTTCGATCTTCCAGTTCCAACTGATATTTTTGCAGATTTTTCTGAGATTGGCGCTATTTTCTACATTTTATGGAAGATATGTATCTTTTTATTAACTGAGATGATTTTTATAGCTTATACTTTTTTCTCTTATTTTTTTCTTGTGAAGACGTAGATCAACCGGTTCCAACGAAAATTTTTGCGGGCTTTTCTTTCCTTGGGAATATTTTCTACATTTTCTGTAAGATATGTATTTTTTATTAAATGATATGACTTTTTGGCCTAATTTTGTCTTCTCTTTTTTCAGTTGAAGATGGCGATCTTCCGGCTCAAACAGATATTTTTACGGATTTTTAGAGCTCCAGACTATTTTCTATATTTTATGAAAAATATGAATCTTTTTTATTAAAAGATATGATTTTTTGGCCTAATTTTGTCTTCTTTTATTTTTCAGTTGAAGATGGCGATCTCCCGGTTCCAATGGACATTTTTGCGGAATTTTCTGAGCTTGAGCTATTTTCTATATTTTATGGAACATATGTCTCTTTAAATGATTTTTATTGCCTAAGTTTGTATTATCTCATTTTTAGTTGAAGATGGCGATCTTTCAGTTTCAACTGACAAGTTTGCGGATTTTTCTGAACTGGGGGCTATTTACTATATTTTAGGGAAGATATGGATCTTTTTATTAAAGGATATAATTTTATAGCCTAAGTTTGTCTTCTCTTATTTTTCTGTTGAAGATTGCGATCTCCCGTTTCCAACAGACATTTTTGCAGATTTTTTGACCTTGAGCCTATTTTCTATATTTTCTGAGAGATATGAATCTTTTTATTAAAGAATATGATTTTGGGCATAAGTTTTGTCTTCTCTTATTTTTTTCGTTGAATATGGCAATCTCCTGGTTCCAACGGACCTTTCTGCAAAAAATTTTGTAGCTCCGGGCAATTTTCTACATTTTTTGTAAGACATATATCTTTATATTAAATGATATAAGTTTTATAGCTTAATTTTTCTTCTCTTATTTTTCAGTTAAAGATGGCAATCTTCTGGTTCCAACAGAAATTTTTGTGGAATTTTCTAAGATCTGGCTATTTTCTAAAAAATATGCATCATTTTATTAAATGATATGATTTTTGGCCATATTTTGTCTTCTCTTATTTTTTGTTGAAGTTGGCGATCTCCCGGTTCCAATGGAAATTTTTGCAGATTTTTCTGAACTCAGGAGTATTTTATACAGTTAATTGAAGATATGTATATTTTTAATAAATGATATGATTTTTATCGACTAATTTTGTCTTCTCTTATTTTTTTAGTTGAAAACGTAAATCACCCCGTTGAATAGAAGTTTTTGCAGATTTTTCTGAACTTTATGCTACTTTCTACAATTTCTGTAAGATATGATTCTTTATATTAAATGATATGATCTTAATGGCCTAATTTTGTCTTCTCTTATTTTTTCGTTGCAGATGGCAACTCATAGTTCTAACAGACATTTTTGCAGATTTTTAATAGCTATGGGCTATTTTCTACATTTTCTGTAAGATATGAATCTTTATATTAAACGAAATGATTTTTATAGCCTAATTTTTTCTTCTCTTATTTTTCAGTTGAAGATGGTGATCTCCAGGTTCCAACGGACATTTTTGCATATTTTTCTGAGATCTCAGCTATGTTCTACATTTTCTAAAATATATGGATCATTTTATTAAATGATATGATTTTTTTGCCTAATTTTGTCTTCTCTTATTTTTCTGTTAACGGTTCCAACAGACATTTTTGCGTATTTTTCTGAGCTCGGGTCTATTTTCTACATTTTACTGAAGATATGGATCTTTTTATTAAATGAAATAACTTTTGTTGCGTAATTTTGTCTTCTTTTATTCAGTTAAGTATAGTGATCTGCTGGTTCCAACAGATATTTTTGCGGATTTTTCTGAACTCGGGGCGATTTTCTACTTGTTCAGGAAGATATGGATCTTTTTATTAAACGATATAATTTTGTGGACTAATTTTGTCTTCATTTATTTTTTTTGTTGAAGATGGCGATCTCCCAGTTCTAACAAACATTTTTATGGATTTTTTCGAGTTCTGGATTGTTTTCTATATTTTCTGTATGATATGAAATTTTTATTAAATGATATGATTTTTATGGCCAAAGTTTGTCTTCCATTATTTTTCAGTTGAAGATGGCGATCTCCAGGTTCCAAAGAATATTTTTGAGGAATTTTTCGGCTCGGGGCTATTTTCTACATTTTCAGGAAGATACGTTTCTTTTTATTAAATGATATGATTTTTGGCCTAATTTTGTTTTCTCTTATTTTTGTGATGAAAATGTCGTTCTCTTAGTTCCAACAGATATTTTTGCGGATTTTTCAATCCACGGTCTATTTTCTATATTTTCTGTAAGATACGTATCTTTATATTAAATGATAGGATTTTTATATCCTAATGTTGTCTTCCCTTATTTTTCAGTTGAAGATGCTGATCTTCCGATGACAACGGATATTTTTGATGATTTTTCTGAGTTCGATGTTATTATGTTCATTTCATTGAATATCTGGATATTTTTATCAAACTATATGGTTTTTGTAGCTAATTTTGTCTTCTCTTTTTTTAGCTGAAGATTGTCTTTCAATTCTAAAGGACATTTTTATGGATTTTTCTGAACTCGGGGTTATTTTTCTACATTTTCTCGAAGATATGGATCTTTTTATTAAATGATATGATTTATGGCTTAATTTTGTCTTCTCTTATTTTTTTTCGTTGAAGATGGCAATCTCCCAGTTTCAACGGACATTTTTGCGGGATTTTTCTGAGCTCTGCATTATTTTCTACATTTTCTGTAAGATATGAATCTTTAAATTAAATCTTATGATTTTTATAGCCTAATTTTGTCTTCTTTTATTTTTCAGTTAAAGATAGCGATCTCCCAATTCCAACAGACATTTTTGGGAATTTTTCTGAGCTCGAGGATAATTTCTTCATTTTATTCGAGACTTGGATCTTTTTATTAAATGATATGATTATTATAGCCTAGGTTTGTCTTCTCTTATTTTTCAGTTGAAGATGTCGCTCTCTCAATTCCTACGGACATTTTTGCAGGTTTTTCTGAGCTTGGTGCTATTTTCTACATTTTATAGAAGATATGGATCTATTTATAAATGATATAATTTTTATATCATGTGTTTGTCTTCTCTTATTTTTGGCAGTTGAAGATGGCGATCTATCAGTTTCAACAGACATTTTTCTAGTTTTTCTTAGTTTGTGGCAATTTTTCAACATTTTCTGGAAGGTATAGATCTTTATATTAAATGATATGATTTTTAGCCTAATTTTGTCTTCACTTTTTTCAATCAAAGATGGCGATCTCCCAGTTCCAACGGACATTTGTGCGGATTTTTCTGAGCTTATGGTTATTTTCAACATTTTTAACAAGATATGGATATTTATATTAAATGATATGATTTTTATAGCCTAATTTTGTATTCTCTTATTTTTCTATGGAAGATGTCGATCTCCCAGTTCCAACAGAAATTTTAGTGGATTTTTCTAAGCTCGAGGCTATTATTCTACATTTTCAGGAAGTTATAGATCATTTTATTAAATGATATGATTTTTAGGCCCAATTTTGTCTACTCTTAATTTTTTTCGTTTAAGATGGCAATCTCCCGTTTCCAACGGACATTTTTGCGGATTTTTTTGAGCTCTGGACTATTTTCTAATTTTTCTGAATCTTTATATTAAATGATATGATTTTTATGGCCTAATTTTGTCTTCTCTAATTTTTTAGTTGAAGGCGCAATCTCCTGATTTCAATGGACATTTTTGCGGATTTTCTAAGCTCGTAACTATTATCTACAGTTTATTGAATATATGTTTCTTTTTATTAAATGATATAATTTTTATAGACTAAGTTTATCTTCTCTTATTTTTTTTAGTTGAATATGGCGATCTTCTGGTTCGAACGAACATTTTTGCGGATTTTTTTGAACTCCGGGAAACTGCCATCTTCAACTGAAATATAAGAAAAGACAAAATTCGAAACCAGGAAATCACCATCTTCACCTTTAAAAATGTATGTTATAACCGGAATATCACCATCTTCAACTGATAAGATTTTTATATATCGTTTTCTGAACTTGGTGCTATTTTCTACATTTAATGAAATGTATGGATCTTTTTTAAATTGATATAATATTTATAGCCTAAATTTGTCTTCTCTTATTTTCCAGTTGAAGATGTCGATCTTTTTATTAAATGATATGATTTTTGGCCTAATTTTGTCTTCTCTTATATTCCAGTTGAAGATGGCAATCTCCTGCTTCCAACAGACATTTTTACAGATTTTTCTGAGCTTCGGGCTATTTTTCCATAGTTTGGGAAGATATGAATCGTTTTATTAAAGGATATGATATTTTGGCCTTATTTTGTCTTCTTTTATTTTTCATGTCGAAGATGGCGATCTTCCGGTTCCAACAGATATTTTTACGAATTGTTCTTAGCTCGGGGCTATTTTCTACACTTTTTGAAAAATAAGAATCTTTATAATAAGCGATATGATTTTTTATCCTAATTTTATCTTCTCTTAGTTTTAGTTGAAGATGGCGATCCCCTAGTTCCAACGTCTATTTTTTGGATTTTTCTAAGCTCCAGGCAATTTTCTACATTTTATTAAATACAAGGATCTCTTTATTAATGACAAGTTTTTTGTAGCCTAATTTTGACTTCTCATTTTTTTAGTTGAAGACGGCGATCACCCGGTTCCAACGGACATTTTGGCGGATTTTTCTTAGATTGTGGATTTTTTTCTACATTTTTTGGAAAATATGAATCTTTTTTAAATGAAATGATTTTTTGGCCTAATTTTGTCTTCTCTTTTGTCAGTTGAATATGGAGATCTCCCAGTTCCAACGGAGATTTATGCGGATTTTTTTGACCTCGGGTCTATTTTCTACATTTTCTGTATGATATGAATGAATATTAAATTATATGATTTTTATAACCTAATTTTGTTTTCTCTTATTATTCAGTTGAAGATGGCGATATCCCGGTTCCAACAGACATTTTTACCGATTTTTCTGAGATCGGACCTAGTTTTTAACATTTTTGTGAAGTTATGGATCTTTTATTAAATGATATGATTTTTTGAACTAATTTTTTCTTCTCTTATTTTATTGTTGAAGATGGCGATCTCTCGGTTCCAACCAACCTTTGTGCGGATTTTTTGAGCTCCGGGCTATTTTCCAGATTTTCGGAATGTTATGAATCTTTTTATTTAATGATATTATTTTTAAGCCTAATGTCTTCTCTTACTTTCAGTTGAAGATGGCGATCTCCCAGTTCCAACGGATATTTTTGCGTATTATTTTGAGCTCGGTGTTCTACATTTTATGGAAGATATAGACCTTTTTATTAAATAATATGATTTTTGTAACCTAAGTTTGTCTTTTCTTTTTTTTAGTTGAAGATGGCGATCTCCCGGTTCTAACTGACATTTTTGCAAATTTTTCTTAGCTTGAGACTATTTTTCAACATTTTCTGGAAGATATAGATCTTCTTATGAAATATTTGATTTTTTGGCCTAATTTTATCTTCTCTTTTTTATGATGAAGATGGCGATCTCCCGGTTCCAACGGACATTTGTGCTGATTTTTTTGAGCTCCTGGCTATTTTTTCTTTTTCTATATGATATGATATTTATATTAATGATATGATTTTTATAACCTAAATTTGTCTTCTCTTATTTTTAAGTTGAAGATGGGGATCTACCGGTTCCAAGCGAAATTTTTGCGGATTTTTCTGAGCTTGGGGCTATTTTCTACATTTTCGAAAAGTTATGGATCTTTTTATTAAATGAAATGATTTTTGGACTAATTTTGTCTTCTCATATTGTTCAGTTGAAGATGGCGATCTCCCTGTTCTAACGGACATTTTACGTATTATTCTGACATCGGAATTATTTTTTAAATTTTCTAGAAGATATGGATCTCTTTATTAAATGATATGATTTTGGCCTAATTTTGTTTTCTTTTACTTTTCAGTTGAAGATGGCCATCTCCCGTTTCCAATGGACATTTTTGCGGATTTTTATAAGCTCGATGATATTTTCTATGAAAGGTAAGGATCTTTTTATTAAATGATATGATTTTTGTGGCATACGTTTGTCTTCTCTTATTTTATCAGTTGAAGATGGTGATCTACTTGTTCCAACGAACATTTTTGAGGATTTTTCTTGGATTGGGGATATTTTTCTACATTTTAAGGAAAACTTGAATATTTTTATTAAATGATATGATTTTTTGGCCTAATTTTATCTTCTATATATTTTCAGTTGAAGATGGCGATCTTCCGATTCCAATTTATATTTGTGCGGTTTTTTAGCTCCAGGCTATTTTCTACATATTCTATAATATATGGATCTTTATATTAAATGATGATTTTTATAGCCTAATTTTGTCTTCTCATATTTTTTTAGTTGAAAATAGCGATCTCCTTGTTCCAACGAACATTTTTGCGTATGTTTCTGAGCTCGAGTCTATTTTTCTACTTTTTTGGGAATTTGTGTACTTTTTACTAAATGATTTGATTTTTGGCCTAATTTTGTCTTCTCTTATTTTTCAAGTAAAGATGGTGATCTCTCGATTCCAACTGACATTTTGCACATTAATCCCGCCTTGGGTCTATTTTCAAAATTTTCTGGATGATATGGATCTTTTTATTTAATGATATGATTTTTGGCCTAATTTTGCCTTCTCTTATTTTTCAGTTGAAGATGGCGATCTCCCGTTCCAACTGATATTTTTGCGGATTTTTCTAAGCTCGATGCTATTTTCTACATTTTATAGAAGATATGTATCGTTTTATTAAGTGAGATGATTTTATATTCTACCTTTTTCTTCCCTTATTTTTTGGGTTGAAAATGGCGATCTACTAGTTCCAACGGATATTTTGGCAGACTTTTCCCAATTTGGAACTAATTTTCTACCTTTACTATATGATATGGATCTTTTTATTAAATGATACGATTTTTTTGGCATAATAAGTCTTCTCTTTTTTAGTTTAAGATGTCGATCTCCCTGTTCCAACGAACATTTGTACGGATTTTTCAGAGCTCCATGCTATTTTCTATATTTTATGAAAGATATGGATCTTTTTATTAAATGATATGAATTTTTTGCCTAATTTTGTTTTCCTTATTTTTCAGTTGAAGATGGCGATCTTCCGGTTCCAATGGAAATTTTTGCAGATTTTACTGAGCTCTAAGCTATTTTCTACATTTTATGAAAGATATGGTTGTTTTTATTAAATGATCTGATTTTTATAGCCTAAGTTTATCTTCTCATATTTTTTCAGTTGAAGATGGCGATCTCCCGGTAACAACGGACATTTTTTGGAATTTTCTAAGCTCAGCGCAATTTTCGACATGTATTGAAGATATGAACCTTTTTATTAAATGATATGATTTTCATAGCTTGAGTTTGTCTTCTCTTATTTTTCAGTTGAAGATGGCGATCTCATGTTTCTAACTGACATTTTTGCGGAATTTTCTGACCTTGAGCTTATTTTCAACCTTTTCTGGAAGATATAGATATTTTATTGAATAATATGATTTTTGGGCCTAATTTTGTCATCTCTTATTTTTCAGATGAAGATGGCAATCTCCCATTCCAACGATCATTTTTGCGGATTTTTCTGTGCTCCTGGCTATTTTCTACAATTTCTGTACGATATGGATATGTATATTAAATGATATGAATTTTATTTCCTAATTTTGTATACTCTTATTTTTCAGTTGAAGATGGCGATCTCCCGGTTCCAACAAACATTTTTGCTGATTTTTTGAGCTATTTTCTAAATTTTATGGAATATAAAAATTTTTATTAAATAATATTATTTTTATTGCCTACATAAATCTTCTACTATTTTTTTAGTTGAAGGTGGCAATCTCCTGGTTCCAACGGACATTGTTGTAGATTTTCTTTGCTTGATGCTATTTTTCTACATTTTCTGGAAGATATGTCTATTTTTATGAAATGTTAATATTTTTTGGCCTAATTTTATATTCTATTTTTAAGTTGTAGATGGCGATCTCCTGGTTCCAACGGGCATTTGTACGGATTTTTTTGAGCTCCTACCTATTTTATACATTTTCTATAAGATATGAATCTTTATATTACATGATATGATTTTCATAACCTAATTTTTTCTTCTCTTACTTTTCAGTTGAAGATAGCGACCTCCCGGTTCCAAGGGACATTTTTGCGGATTTTTCTAACTTCAGGTCTATTTTTCTATATTTTCGGTAATTTATGGATCTTGTTATTAAATGATATGTTTTTTGGCCAATATCGTCTTCTCTTATTTTTTAGTTGAAGATGACGATATCTCGGTTCCAAAGGACATTTTTGCGTATTATTCTGAACTCAGGGCTATTTTCTAAATTTTCTAGAATATATGTATCTTTTTATTAAATGATATGATTTTTGGCCTAATTTTGTCTTCTCTTATTTTTCTGTTGAAGATGTAGATCTTTTGGTTCCAATAGACGTTTTTGCGGATTTTTATGAGCTCGGTGCTATTTTCTAAATTTTATGAAAGATAAGGATCTTTTTACTAAATGATATATTTTTATAGCCTACATTAGTCTTCTCTAATTTTTCAGTTGAAGATGGTGATCTGCCCGTTCCTACAGACATTTTTACGGATTTTTCTAAACTTGGGGCTATTTTCTACCTTTTCTGGAAGAAATGGATATTTTAATTAAATGATATGATTTTTAGCCTAATTTTGTCTTTTCATTTCTCAGTTGAAGATGACGATTTCCTGGTTCCAATTTACATTTGTGCGAATTTTTTTGAGCTCAGGGCTATTTTCAACATTTTTATTGCATATGAATCTTTATATTAAATGATATTATTTTATAACCTTATTTTATCAGCTATTATTTTTCTGTTGAAGATGGCAATCTCCCAGTTTCAACGGACATTTTTGCGGATTTTTCTGAGCTCGGGGCTTTATTTCTACATTTTCTGGAAATTATGGTTCTTTTATTAAATGATATGATTTTTGGCCTAGTTTTGTCGTCTCTTATTTTTCTATTGAAGATGGCGATCTTACGGTTCCAACGGACATTTTTGCAGATTACTCTGACCTCGGTGCTATTTTCTTAATTTTCTGGAAGATAAGGATCTTTTAATTAAATGATTTGATTTTTTGCCTAATTTTGCCATCTCTTATTTTTTCAGTTGAAGATGGCGATCTACCGGTTCCAACGGATATTTTTGCAGACTTTTCTTATCTTGAGACTATTTTTCTTCATTTTCTGTAAGATATGGATGTTTTTATTAAATGATATGATTTTTGGCCTAATTTTGTCTTTTTATTTTTAGTAGAAGATGACGATTTCCCGGTTCAACGGACATTTAGGGATTTTCAGAGCTCCAGTTATTTTCTACATTTTATGAAAGATATGGATCTTTTTAGTAAAGGATATGATTTTTGGAATAATTTTGTCTTATCTTATTTTTCAGTTGAAGATGTCGATCTCCCAGTTCCAACAGGCATTTTTGCAGATTTTTCTGAGATTCGAGCTATTTTCTATTTGGTATAGAAGATATGGCTCTTTTTATTAAATGCTATGATTTTTATAACCTAAGTTTGTCTTTTCTTATTTTTCAGTTGAAGATGGTGATCTCTGGTTCTAACGGACATTTTTGCGGATTTCTCTGAGCTTGGGGTTATTTTCTACATTTTATGAAAGATATGGATCTTTTTATTAAATGATATGATTTTTATAGCATAATTTTTGTCTTCTCTTATTTTTCAGTTGAAACTGGCAATATCCTGGTTCCAACGGACATTTTGCGGATTTTTCTGAGTTCAGGGCTATTTTATACGGTTAATCGAAGATAAGGATCTTTTTATCAAATGATCATTTTATAGCCTAAGTTTGTCTTTTCATATGTTTTAGTTGAAAATGGTGATCTCCCGGTTCCAACGGACATTCTTGCGGATTTTTCTTACCTGAAGACTATTTTCTACATTTTCTAGAAGTTATAGATCTTTTTATTAAATAATATGATTTTTCAGCCTAATTTTGTTTTCACTTATTTTTAAGACGAAGACGACGATCTCCTGGTTCCAAAGAACATT
The DNA here is from genome assembly GCA_030789695.1 of Scilla litardierei. Taxonomy (NCBI): domain Eukaryota; kingdom Viridiplantae; phylum Streptophyta; class Magnoliopsida; order Asparagales; family Asparagaceae; genus Scilla; species Scilla litardierei. The sequence goes on along the minus strand of CM061134.1, from coordinate 99,330,990 downwards.
TTTACGGATTTTTCTAAGCTCCGAGCTATTTTCTACATTTTTGAAAAGTTATGAATCTTTTTATTAAATTATATGATTTTTATCCCCTAATTTTTTCATTCTCTTATATTTTTGCAGTTGAAGATGGCGATCTCCTGGTTCCAATGGATATTTTTGCGTATTTTTTTAGTTCGGGGCTATTTTCTATATTTTATGGAAGATATTGAAGATTAAATAATAAGATTTTTTATAGCCGTTGTTTTTCTTCTCTTATTTTTTTCAATTGAAGATGACGATCTCTCGGTTCCAACAAACGTTTTTGCATATTTTTCTTAGCTTGAGACTATTTTTCTACAGTTTCTGGAAGATATGAATCTTTTTATGACATAATATGATTTTGGCCTAATTTGTTCTTCTCTTTTTTAATTTGAAGATAGAGCTCTCCTGGTTCCAACAGACATTTTTGCAAATTATTTTAATCTCAGGGATATTTTCTATAGTTTCTGTATGATATGAATATTTATATTAAATGATATGATTTTTATAACCAAATTTAGCTTTCTCTTATCTTTCAGCTGAAGATGGCGATCTTTAGGTTCGAAGTGGATTTTTGCAGATTTTTCTGAGCTCAGGGCTATTTTTCTACAATTTCTGGAAGTTAGAATCTTTTTATTAAATGATATGATTATTTGGTCTAATTTTGTCTTCGCTTATTTGTCAGTTGAATTTGACGATCCCCTAGTTCCAATGGACCTTTTTGTGTATTATTCTGACATCGGGGCTATTTTCTAAAATTTCTAGAATGTATGGATCTTTTTATTAAATGAAATGATTTTTGGCCTAATTTTGTATTCTCTTATTTTTTTTAGTTGAAGATGGCGTTCTCCCAGTTCGAAAGGATATTTTTACAGATTTTTCTGAGATCGGGGTTATTTTCTATAGTTAATTGAAGATATGGATCTTTTATTAAATGATATGATTTTTATAGGCTAAGTTTGTCAACTTTTATTTTTCAGTTGAAGATAGCAATCTTCTGGTTCCAAAGACATTTTTGCTGATTTTTCTGACCTCAAGCCTATTTTCTATATTTTCTGAAAGATATGGATCTTTTTATTAAATAAAATGATTTTTAGGCCTAATTCTTGGGGCCATTTTCTACATTTTATTGAAGACATGTATCTTTTTATTAAATGATATGATTTTAGTAGACTAATTTTGTCTTCTGTTATTTTTCAGTTGAATATGGCGATCTCCCGGTTCTAATGGACATTTTTGCTGATTTTTCCAAGCTTGGAACTATTTTCCACATTTTCTTGGAGATATGAATCGTTTTATTAAATGATATGATTTTTTGGCCTAATTTGGTCTTCTCTTATTTTTCCATTGAAGATGGCGATCTCCTGGTTACAAGGACATTTCTGCGGATATTTCTGAGCTCCAGTTTATTTTTCACATTTTTGGAATATATGGATCATTTATTAAATGATATGATTTTTGGGCCTTATTTTGTTTTCGCTTATTTTCCTGTTGAAGCAGGCGATCTTCCGGTTCCAACATATATTTTTGTGGATTTTTGTGAACTAAGAGCTATTTTCTAAATTTTTTGCAAGATATGCATCTTTTTTTAAATGATATGATTTTTTCGCCTAATTTTGTCTTCTCTAATTTTTCGTTTGAAGATGGATATCTATCGGTTTCAACGGACATTTTTTTCAGATTTTACTGAGCTCCTGGCTATTGTCCACATTTTTTGGAAGATATGGATCGTTTTATTAACAGATATGATTTTTGGCCTAATATTTTCTTCTCTTATTTTTTATTTGAATTTGAAGATCTCCTGGTTCCAAGAGACATTTTTTGCGTATTTTTCTTAACTTGGTGCTATTAAATTTTCTACATTTTCTGAAAGATGTGGATGTTTATATTTAATTATATGATTTTTATAGTGTAATTTTGGCTTCTCTTATTGTTAAACCCTTGGGCTGGCACTGAAGAGGCTCACTTAATTGACACCAAAGCCCACGAGGTCCACGAAGGAAGCTGGAAACTGACCCAGTCAAAGCCCACGTGTCATTTGCCCGTTGAACCTCCATCGCTCAAACGTGCGATTGATAATGGGCTCATAAATAGCAGAGGCATAGACAACTGTTATGTTATCCCTATTAAGAGTGGGAGGATCGTGTCACCATAATTGGTGTCGTTATTCTCCCAACGTCACTAAAGAGACCACCGCAGTCTATAAATTCAGAAATGACAAACAGAAGAGGGGTGGTACGAGAAAACTTAACTCACTTTATTATTTTTCTTCTACATACTTTATATTTCTTCCTCCATACAGCTTGAGGAGACTGACTCAAGACGAACCTATGCGGGTTGATCTTGATAGCCCCAATCCTTTCCTTAAGTTCCCGTCTAACTTAAGCATCGGAGGAGATTTGGGTCAGGACCCAGATCCGATCCCCTTTGACGTTTCTTTGTGGTACGTGAAGCTCGTGATTCGACTCAATAGGAGAGTCGATCTACCGTTCTTTTCAACTATTAATCAAGGTTCGTGTTATCCCGAGGGTCGAACGATTGTCACATTCAACGAAAGGGTCGATCATACGTCCATGATGTGCTCACTTGTCCCACCTATCATCGACTCTGGTTCTTCAATCCAAGGGTCACACTCCGCCAGCTGACGAGGCTCCACCTCGACAGAGGAGTCCGCGTCAACACAAATACTGTTGACGCCAATTTTGGCTTTAACAGTTAGCACCGTTTGTGGGAAAGCTCAGTCAACATCCCAAGGCAACTACAGCCCTATGTCGACTGGACCCAAGAACACTGAACCAATTCTAGGTTTGATTGATAACACTTGAAACGAGGATGACATTCCTATCGAAGATGCCATACATTATGCGTCATCATCAAAGGAGCTAAGAGTACTTATGGTGACTCGGGAGCAACTCAACAAGTTCGCTGAGCAGATCGAAAAAAGCCTGATCGTTTTAGCCGCTGTTGTGCAATAAAGCATGGGGCACCCACAACAGGCTGACGAGGAGAATCAGCCTCCTAATCCAACTCAAACGCCTGTAAGGGAGCGTACCACTCCCAAAGACCCAAGGTTGGGCAAACAAAGGCCTGAGTGGCAAGAGAACTTGCAGCTCGATGCAACTCCTACATCTCAATGGAATCGAAATTTGTGGAATTACAAATGCGCCTCTGGGCACAATTGAGGTCCTGGGCCCTCCACCAATGGGCGATCCATTCACAGCATTTAAGACCAGGTAATAGATCAATTCACTCAAGGTCACAGTCCACATGGATTTGCATCTGGCACAAAGAGAAAGGAGTGGGAAGAAAGCCATGTCCATTCTTCTAGCGTCACTCACCAACAACACGCGGAGGAGCGAGCCCCATTCACTCTTCCTACTAACCGATAGACTCCTCCGAAGGATAACATCCTATTTGCCACACTGCTTTCCAAATTCAAGATGCGGGGTTTTCTAAGCTTGGTATTATTTTTCTACATTTTCTGAAGTTATGGATATTTTATTAAATGATATAATTTTTT
>CM061134.1:99280041-99326955 GCA_030789695.1 Scilla litardierei | reverse complement strand
GGTAGATCGACTCTCCTATTGAGTCGAATCATGAGCTTCATGTACCACAAAGAAACGTCAAAGGGGATCGGATCTGGGTCCTGACCCAAATCTCCTCCGATGCTTAAGTTAGAAGGGTACTTAAGGAAAGGATTGGGGCTATCAAGATCGACCCGCAGAGGTTCGTCTTGAGTCAGTCTCCTCAAGCTGTATGGAGGAAGAAATATAAAGTATGTAGACGAAAAATAATAAAGTGTGTTAAGTTTTCTCGTACCACCCCTCTTCTGTTTGTCATTTCTGAATTTATAGATTTCGGTGGTATCTTCAGTGACGTTGGGAGAATAACGGTCACCAATTATGGTGACACGATCCTCCCCCTCTTAATAGGGATAACATAACAGTTGTATATGCCTCTGCTATTTATGAGCCCATTATCAATCGCATGTTTGAGCGATGTAGGTTCAACGGGCAAATGACACGTGGGCTTTGACTGGGTCAGTTTCCAGCTTCCTTCGTGGACCTCGTGGGCTTTGGTGTCAATCAAGTGAGCATCTTCAATGCCAGCCCAAGGATTTAACAATAAGAGAAGCCAAAATTACACTATAAAAATCATATCATTAAATATAAACATCCACATCTTTCAGAAAATGTAGAAAATTTAATAGCACCAAGTTAAGAAAAATACGCAAAAAATGTCTCTTGGAACCAGGAGATCTTCAAATTCAAATGAAAAATAAGAGAAGAAAATATTAGGCCAAAAATCATATCTGTTAATAAAACGATCCATATCTTCCAAAAAATGTGGACAATAGCCCGGAGCTCAGTAAAATCTGAAAAAAATGTCCGTTGAAACCGATAGATATCCATCTTCAACCGAAAAATTAGAGAAGACAAAATTAGGCGAAAAAATCATATCATTTAAAAAAGATGCATATCTTGCAAAAAATTTAGAAAAAAGCTCCGAGCTCAGAAAAATCCACAAAAATATCTGTTGGAACCGGAAGATCGCCTGCTTCAACAGGAAAATAAGCGAAAACAAAATTAGGCCCAAAAATCATATCATTTAATAAACGATCCATATATTCCAAAAATGTGAAAAATAGGCCGGAGCTCAGAAATATCCGCAGAAATGTCCTTGGAATCAGGAGATCGCCATCTTCAATGGAAAAAAATAAGAGAAGACAAAATTAGGCCAAAAATCATATCATTTAATAAAGCGATTCATATCTTCCAGAAAATGTGGAAAATAGCTCCAAGCTTGGAAAAATCCGCAAAAATATCCATGAGAACCGGGAGATCGCCATATTCAACGGAAAAATAAGAGAATACAAAATTAGTATACTAAAATCATATCATTTAATAAAAAGATACATGTCTTTAATAAAATGTAGAAAATGGCCCCAAGAATTAGGCCTAAAAATCATTTTATTTAATAAAAAGATCCATATCTTTCAGAAAATATAGAAAATAGGCTCGAGGTCTGAAAAATCAGCAAAAATGTCTGTTGGAACCAGAGGATTGCTATCTTCAACTAAAAATAAAAGTTGACAAACTTAGCATATAAAAATCATATCATTTAATAAAAGATCCATATCTTCAATTAACTGTAGAAAATAACCCCGATCTCAGAAAAATCTGCAAAAATATCCTTTGGAATTGGGAGAACGCCATCGTCAACTGAAAAAATAAGGGGAAGACAAAATTAGGCCAAAAATCATTTCATTTAATAAAAAGATCCATACATTCTAGAAAATTTACAAAATAGCCCCGAGGTCAGAATAATACACAAAAAGGTCCATTGGAACTGGGGGATCATCATATTCAACTAACAAATAAGCGAAGACAAAATTAGACCAAATAATCATATCATTTAATGAAAACATCCTAACTTCTAGAAAATGTAGAAAAATAGCACTGAGCTCAGAAAAATCTGCAAAAATCCACTTCGAACCTGGAGATCGCCATCTTCAACTGAAAGATAAGAGAAGACTAAATTTGGTTATAAAAATCATATCATTTAAAATAAACATTCATATCATACAGAAACTATAGAAAATATCCCTGAGATTAAAAAAATTTGCAAAAATGTCTGTTGGAACCAGGAGACCTCTATCTTCAAATTAAAAAAGAGAAGAACAAATTGGGCCAAAAATCATATTATGTCATAAAAAGATTCATATCTTCCAGAAACTGTAGAAAAATAGTCTCAAGCTAAGAAAAATATGCAAAAATGTCCGTTGGAACCGAGAGATCGTCATCTTCAATTGAAAAAATAAGAGAAGAAAAACAACGGCTATAAAAAATCTTATTATTTAATAGAAAGTTCAATATCTTCCATAAAATGTAGAAAATAGCCCCGAACTCAAAAAAATGCGCAAAAATGTCCATTGGAACCAGGAGATCACCATCTTCAACTGCAAAAATAGATAAGAGAATGACAAAATTGGGGGATAAAAATCATATCATTTAATAAAAAGATTCATAACTTTCCAAAAATGTAGAAAATAGCTCGGAGCTTAGAAAAATCCGCAAAAATGTTCGTTGGAACCAGGAGATCGTCGTCTTCGTCTGAAAATAAGTGAAAACAAAATTAGGTCGAAAAATCATATTATTTAATAAAAAGATCTATATCTTCCAGAAAATGTAGAAAATAGGCTTCAGGTAAGAAAAATCCGCAAGAATGTCCGTTGGAACCAGGAGATCACCATTTTCAACTAAAACATATGAGAAGACAAACTTAGGCTATAAATGATCATTTGATAAAAAGATCCTTATCTTCGATTAACCGTATAAAATAGCCCTGAACTCAAAAAAATCCGCAAAATGTCCGTTGGAACCAGGATATTGCCAATTTCAACTGAAAAATAAGAGAAGACCAAAAATATGCTATAAAAATCATATCATTCATAAAATGTAGAAAATAACCCCAAGCTCAGAGAAATCCGCAAAAATGTCTGTTAGAACCGGAGATCACCATCTTCAACTGAAAAATAAGAAAAGACAAACTTAGGTTATAAAAATCATATCATTTAATAAAAAGAGCCATATCTTCCATAACAAATAGAAAATAGCTCGAATCTCAGAAAAATCTGCAAAAATGCTTGTTGGAACCGAGAGATCGACATCTTCAACTGAAAAATAAGATAAGGCAAAATTAGCCCAAAAATCATATCCTTTACTAAAATGATCCATATCTTTCATAAAATGGAGAAAATAACCGGAGCTCTGAAAATCCCTAAAATGTCCGTTGAACCGGGAAATTGTCATCTTCTACTAAAAATAAGAGGACAAAATTAGGCCAAAAATCATAGCATTTAATAAAAACATCCATATCTTACAGAAAATGTAGAAAAATAGTCCCAAGATAAGAAAAGTCTACAAAAATATCCGTTGGAACCGGTAGATCGCCATCTTCAACTGAAAAAAAATAAGAGATGGCAAAATTAGGCCAAAAATCAAACCATTTAATTAAAAGATCCTTATCTTCCAGAAAATTATGAAAATAGCACCGAGGTCAGAGTAATCCGCAAAAATGTCGTTGGAACCGTAAGATCGCCATCTTCAATAGAAAAATAAGAGACGACAAAACTAGGCCAAAAATCATATCATTTAATAAAAAGAACCATAATTTCCAGAAAATGTAGAAATAAAGCCCCGAGCTCAGAAAAATCCGCAAAAATGTCCGTTGAAACTGGGAGATTGCCATCTTCAAAAGAAAAGTAATAGCTGATAAAATAAGGTTATAAAATAATATCATTTAATATAAAGATCCATATGCTATAAAAAATGTTGAAAATAGACCTGAGCTCAAAAAATCCGCACAAATGTAAATTGGAACCAGGAAATCGTCATCTTCAACTGAGAAAAGAAAAGACAAAATTAGGCTAAAAATCATATTATTTAATTAAAATATCCATTTCTTCTAGAAAAGGTAGAAAATAGCCCCAAGTTTAGAAAAATCCGTAAAAATGTTTGTAGGAATGGGCAGATAGCCATCTTCAACTGAAAAATTAGAGAAGACTAATGTAGGCTATAAAAATCATATCATTTAGTAAAAAGATCCTTATCTTTCATAAAATTTAGAAAATAGCATTGAGCTCATAAAAATCCGCAAAAACATCTATTGGAACCGAGAGATCTACATCTTCAACAGAAAAAAAGAGAAGACAAAATTAGGCCAAAAATCATATCATTTAATAAAAAGATCCATATAATCTAGAAATTTAGAAAATAGCCCTAAGTTCAGAATAATACGCAAAAATGTCCTTTGGAACCGAGACATCACCATCTTCAACTAAAAAAATAAGAGAAGACGATATTAGGCCAAAAACATATCATTTAATAACAAGATCCATAAATTACCGAAAATATATAAATATAGACCTGAAGTCAGAAAAATCCGCAAAAATGTCCCTTGGAATCGGGAGGTCGCTATCTTCAACTGAAAAGTAAGAGAAGAAAAAATTAGGTTATGAAAATCATATGATGTAATATAAAGATTCGTATCTTACAGAAAATGTATAAAATAGGTAGGAGCTCAAAAAAATCCGTACAAATGCCCGTTGGAACCAGGAGATCGCCATCTACAACTTAAAAATAGAATATAAAATTAGGCCAAAAAATATTATCATTTCATAAAAATAAACATATCTTCCAGAAAATGTAGAAAAATAGCATCAAGTAAAGAAAATATACAACAATGTCCGTTGGAACTAGGAGATTGCCATCTTCAACTTAAAAAAATAAGAGAAGATTAATGTAGGCAATAAAAATAATATTATTTAATAAAATTTTTATATTCCATAAAATGTAGAAAATCACTCAGAAAATCAGCAAAAATGTTTGTTGGAACCGGGAGATCGCCATCTTCAACTGAAAAATAAGAGTATACAAAATTAGGAAATAAAAATCATATCATTTAATATAAATATCCATATCATACAGAAAATGTAGAAAATAGCCGGGAGCACAGAAAAATCCGCAAAAATGATCGTTGGAATGGGAGATTGCCATCTTCATCTGAAAAATAAGAGAAGACAAAATTAGGCCCAAAATCATATTATTTAATAAAAATATCTATATCTTCTAAAAAATGTTGAAAATAAGCACAAGGTCAGAAAATTCCGCAAAAATGTCAGTTAGAAACATGAGATCGCCATCTTCAACTGAAAAATAAGAGAAGACAAACTCAAGCTATGAAAATCATATCATTTAATAAAAAGGTTCATATCTTCAATTATCTGTAGAAAATAGCGCCGAGCTCAGAAAATTCCAAAAAAATGTCCGTTGTTACCTGGAGATCGCCATCTTCAACTGAAAAAAAATATGAGAAGATAAACTTAGGCTATAAAAATCAGATCATTTAATAAAAAGAACCATATCTTTCATAAAATGTAGAAAATAGCTTAGAGCTCAGTAAAATCTGCAAAAATTTCCGTCGGAACCGAAAGATCGCCATCTTCAACTAAAAAATAAGGAAAACAAAATTAGGCAAAAAATTCGTATCATTTAATTAAAAGATCCATATCTTTCATAAAATATAGTAAATAGCACGGAGCTCTGAAAAATCCGTACAAATGTTTGTTGGAACAGGGAGATCGACATCTTAAACTAAAAAAAGAAGACTTATTATGCCAAAAAAATCGTATCATTTAATAAAAAGATCCATATCATATAGAGAAGGTAGAAAATTAGTTCCAAATTGGGAAAAGTCTGCCAAAATGTCCGTTGGAACTAGTAGTCGCCATTTTCAACCGAAAAAATAAGGGAAGAAAAAGGTAGAATATTAAAATCATCTCACTTAATAAAAAGATACATATCTTCTATAAAATGTAGAAAATAGCACGGGGCTTAGAAAACTCCGCAAAAATATCAGTTGGAACGGGAGATCGCCATCTTCAACTGAAAAATAAGAGAAGGCAAAATTAGGCCAAAAATCATATCATTAAATAAAAAGATCCATATCATCCAGAAAATTTTGAAAATAGACCCAAGGCGAGATTAATGTGCAAAAATGTCAGTTGGAATCGAGAGATCACCATCTTTACCTGAAAAATAAGAGAAGACAAAATTAGACCAAAAATCATATCATTTAGTAAAAAGTACACAACTTCCCAAAAAAGTAGAAAAATAGACTCGAGCTCAGAAAAATACGCGAAAATGTTCGTTTGAACATGGAGATCGCCATTTTCAACTAAAAGAATAAGAGAAGACAAAATTAGGCTATAAAAATCATCATTTAATATAAAGATTCATATATTATAGAGTATGTAGAAAATAGCCTGGAGCTAAAAACCGCACAAATATAAATTGGAACCGGAAGATCGCCATCTTCAACTGAAAAAATATAGAAGATAAAATTAGGCCAAAAAATAATATCATTTAATAAAAATATTCAAGTTTTCCTTAAAATGTAGAAAAATAGCCCCAATCTAAGAAAAATCCTCAAAAATGTTCGTTGGAACAAGTAGATCACCATCTTCAACTGATAAAATAAGAGAAGACAAACGTATGCCACAAAAATCATATCATTTAATAAAAAGATCCTTACCTTTCATAAAATGTAGAAAATATCATCGAGCTTATAAAAATCCGAAAAAATGTCCATTGGAAACGGGAGATGGCCATCTTCAACTGAAAAGTAAAAGAAGACAAAATTAGGCCAAAATCATATCATTTAATAAAGAGATCCATATCTTCTAGAAAATTTAGAAAATAATTTCGATGTCAGACTAATATGCAAAATGTCCGTTAGAACAGGGAGATCGCCATCATCAACTGAACAATACGAGAAGACAAACTTAGTCCAAAAATGATTTCATTTAATAAAAAGATCCATAACTTTTCGAAAATGCAGAAAATAGCCCCGAGCTCAGAAAAATCCGCAAAAATTTCGCTTGGAACCGGTAGATCCCCATCTTCAACTTAAAAATCAGAGAAGACAAATTTAGGTTATAAAAATCATATCATTTAATAGAAATATTCATATCATATAGAAAAAGAAGAAAATAGCCAGGAGCTCAAAAAAATCAGCACAAATGTCCGTTGGAACCGGGAGATCGCCATCTTCATCATAAAAAAGAGAAGATAAAATTAGGCCAAAAAATCAAATATTTCATAAAAGGATCTATATCTTCCAGAAAATGTTGAAAAATAGTCTCAAGCTAAGAAAAATCTGCAAAAATGTCAGTTAGAACCGGGAGATCGCCATCTTCAACAAAACAAAGAAAAGACAAACTTAGGTTACAAAAATCATATTATTTAATAAAAAGGTCTATATCTTCCATAAAATGTAGAAAAATAGCACCGAGCTCAAAATAATACGCAAAAATGTCTGTTGGAACTGGGAGATCGCCATCTTCAACTGAAAGTAAGAGAAGACAAAATTAGGCTTAAAAATAATATCATTAAATAAAAAGATTCATAACATTCCGAAAATGTGGAAAATAGCCCGGAGCTCAAAAAATCCGCACAAAGGTTGGTTGGAACCGAGAGATCGCCATCTTCAACAATAAAATAAGAGAAGAAAAAATTAGTTCAAAAAATCATATCATTTAACAAAAGATCCATAACTTCACGAAAATGTAAAAAACTAGGTCCGATCTCAGAAAAATCGGCAAAAATGTCTGTTAGAACCGGGATATCGCCATCTTCAACTGAATAATAAGAGAAAACAAAATTAGGTTATAAAAATCATATACTTTAATATTCATATTCAAATCATACAGAAAATGTAGAAATAGCACCGAGGTCAGAAAAATCCGCATAAATCTCCGTTGGAACCGGGAGATCTCCATATTCAACTAAAAAAGAGAAGACAAAATTAGGCCAAAAAATCATTTCATTTAAAAAAGATTCATATTTTCCAGAAAATGTAGAAAAAAATCCACAATCTAAGAAAAATCCGCGAAAATGTCCGTTGGAATCGGGTGATCGCCATCTTCAATTGAAAAAAATGAGAAGGCAAAATTAGGCTTTAAAAAACTTGTCATTAATAAAGAGATCCTTGTATTTAATAAAATGTAGAAAATTGCCTGGAGCTTAGAAAAATCCAAAAAAATAGACGTGGGAACCGGGGGATCACCATCTTCAATTGAAAACTAAGAGAAGATAAAATTAGGAAAAAAATCATATCACTTATTATAAAGATTCTTATTTTTCAAAAGTATAGAAAATAGCCCCGAGCTAAGAACAATTCGTAAAAATATCTGTTGGAACCGGGAGATCGTCATCTTCGACATGAAAAATAAAAGAAGACAAAATAAGTCCAAAGTATCATATCCTTTAATAAAACGATTCATATCTTCCCAAACTATGGAAAAATAGCCCGGAGCTCAGAAAATCCGCAAAAATTTCTGGAAGCAGGAGATTGCCATCTTCCACTGGAATATAAGAGACGACAAAATTAGGTCAAAAATCATATCATTTAATAAAAAGATCGACATCTTCAACAGGAAAATAAGAGAAGACAAATTTAGGATATAAATATCATATCAATTTAAAAAAGATCCATACATTTCATTAAATGTAGAAAATAGCACCAAGATCAGAAAACGATATATAAAAATCTTATCAGTTGAAGATGGTGATATCCCAGTTATAACATACATTTTTAAAGGTGAAGATGGTGATTTCCTGGTTCCGAATTTTGTCTTCTCTTATATTTCAGTTGAAGATGGCAGTTTCCCGGAGTTCAAAAAAATCCGCAAAAATGTTCGTTCGAACCAGAAGATCGCCATATTCAATTAAAAAAAATAAGAGAAGATGAACTTAGTCTATAAAAATTATATCATTTAATAAAAAGATCCATATATTCAATAAACTGTAGATAATAGTTACGAGCTTAGAAAATCTGCAAAAATGTCCGTTGAAATAAGGAGATTGCCATCTTCAACTAAAAAAATTAGAGAAGACAAAATTAGGCCATAAAAATCATATCATTTAATATAAAGATTCATATATTACAGAAAAATTAGAAAATAGTCTAGAGCTCAAAAAAATCCGCAAAAATGTCCGTTGGAAACGGGAGATTGCCATCTTAAACGAAAAAATTAAGAGTAGACAAAATTGGGCCTAAAATCATATCATTTAATAAAAATATATATAACTTCCTGAAAATGTAGAATAATAGCCTCGAGCTTAGAAAAATCCACAAAAATGTCTGTTGGAACTGGGAGATGGACATCTTCCATAGAAAAATAAGAGAATACAAAATTAGGCTATAATAATCATATCATTTAATATAAATATCCATATCTTATTAAAAATGTAGAAATTAACCATGAGCTCAGAAAAATCCGCAAAAATGTCCGTTGGAATTGGGAGATCGCCATCTTTGACTGAAAAAAGTGAAGACAAAATTAGGCTAACAATTATATCATTTAATGAAAAGATCTATTCCTTCCAGAAAATGTAGAAAAATTGCCACAAACTTAGAAAAACCAGAAAAATGTCTGTTGAAACCGATAGATCGCCATCTTCAACTGAAAAAATAAGAGAAGACAAACGCATGATATAAAAATTATATCATTTATAAAGAGATCCATATCTTCTATAAAATGTAGAAAATAGACCAAGCTCAGAAAAACCTGCAAAAATGTCCGTTGGAATCGAGAGAGCGACATCTTCAACTGAAAAATAAGAGAAGACAAACCTAGGCTATAATAATCATATCATTTAATAAAAAGATCCATGTCTCGAATAAAATGAAGAAATTATCCCCCAGCTCAGAAAAATTCCCAAAAACGTCTGTTGGAATTGGGAGATCGCCATCTTTAACTGAAAAATAAAAGAAGACAAAATTAGGCTATAAAAATCATAAGATTTAATATAAATATTCATATCTTACAGAAAATATAGAAAATAGTGCAGAGCTCAGAAAAATCGCGCAAAAATGTCCGTTGAAACCGGGAGATTGCCATCTTCAACGAAAAAAATAAGAGAAGACAAAATTAAGCCTTAAATCATATCATTTAATAAAAAGATCCATATCTTCGAGAAAATGTAGAAAAATAACCTCGAGTTCAGAAAAATCCATAAAAATGTCCTTTAGAATTGAAAGATCGCCATCTTCAACTAAAACAAATAAGAGAAGACAAAATTAGACTACAAAAACCATATAGTTTGATAAAAATATCCAGATATTCAATGAAATGAACATAATAACATCGAACTCAGAAAAATCATCAAAAATATACGTTGTCATTGGAAGATCAGCATCTTCAACTGAAAAATAAGGGAAGACAACATTAGGATATAAAAATCCTATCATTTAATATAAAGATACGTATCTTACAGAAATATAGAAAATAGACCGTAGATTGAAAAATCCGCAAAAATATCTGTTGGAACTAGGAGATCGACATTTCCATCACAAAAATAAGAGAAAACAAAATGAGGCCAAAAATCATATCATTTAATAAAAAGGAACGTATCTTCCTTAAAATGTAGAAAATAGCCCTGAGACGAAAAATTCCGCAAAAATATTCTTTGGAACCTAGAGTTCGCCATCTTCAACTGAAAAATAATGGAAGACAAACTTTGGCTATAAAAATCATACCATTTAATAAAAATTTCATATCATACAGAAAATGTAGAAAACAACCCAGAACTCTGAAAAATCCGTAAAAATGTCTGTTAGAACTGGGAGATCGCCATCTTCAACAAAAAAATAAATGAAGAAAAAATTAGTCCAAAAAATTATATCGTTTAATAAAAAGATCCATATCTTCCTGAACAAGTAGAAAATCGCCCCAAGTTCAGAAAAATCTGCAAAAATATCCGTTGGAACCAGCAGATCACTATACTTAACTGAAAAATAAGAGAAGACAAAATTACGCAACAAATGTTATTTCATTTAATAAAAAGATGCATATCTTCAGTAAAATGTAGAAAATAGACCCGAGCTCAAAAAAATACGCAAAAATGTCTGTTGGAACCGGGAGATCGTTAACAAAAAATAAGAGAAGACAAAATTAGGCCAAAAAATCATATCATTTAATAAAATAATCCATATGTTTTAGAAAATGTAGAACATAGCCGAGATCTTAGAAAAATATGTAAAAATGTCCATTGGAACCGGGAGATCACCATCTTCAACTGAAAAATAAGATAAGACAAAATTAGGCCATAAAAATCATATCGTTTAATATAAAGATTCATATCTTACAGAAAATGTAGAAAATAGCCCATAGCTATTAAAAATCTGCAAAAATGTCTGTTAGAACTATAAGTTGCCATCTGCAACGAAAAAAATAAGGGAAGAAAAAAATTAGGCCATTAAGATCATATCATTTAATATAAAGAATCATATCTTACAGAAATTGTAGAAAATAGCATAAAGTTCAGAAAAATCTGCAAAAACTTCTATTCGAACCGGGAGATTTACATTTTCAACTAAAAAAATAAGAGAAGACAAAATTAGTCGATAAAAATCATATCATTTATTAAAAATATACATATCTTCAATTAACTGTATAAAATACTCCTGAGTTCAGAAAAATCTGCAAAAATTTCCATTGGAACCGGGAGATCGCCAACTTCAACAAAAATTAAGAGAAGACAAAATATGGCCAAAAAATCATATCATTTAATAAAATGATGCATATTTTTTAGAAAATATAGAAAATAGCCCAGATCTTAGAAAAATCCACAAAAATTTCTGTTGGAACCAGAAGATTGCCATATTTAACTGAAAAATAAGAGAAGAAAAATTATGCTATAAAAATTATATCATTTAATATAAAGATATATGTCTTACAGAAATGTAGAAAATTGCCCGGAGCTACAAAATTTTTGCCGAAAGGTCCGTTGGAACCAGGAGATTGCCATATTCAACGAAAAAAAATAAGAGAATACAAAAATTATGCCCAAAATCATATTCTTTAATAAAATGATTCATATCTCTCAGAAAATATAGAAAATATGCTCGAGGTCAAAAAATATGCAAAAATGTCTGTTGGAAACGGAAGATCGCAATCTTCAACGGAAAAATAAGAGAAGACAAACTTAGACTATAAAATTATATCCTTTAATAAAAAGATCCATATCTTCCATAAAATATAGAAAATAGCCCCCAGCTCAGAAAAATCCGCAAACTTGTCTGTTGAAACCGAAAGATCGCCATCTTCAACTAAAAATAAGTTAAGACAAACTTAGGCAATAAAAATCATTTCATTTAATAAAAAGAGACATATATTCCATAAAATATAGAAAATAGCTCGAAGCTCAGAAAAATCCGCAAAAATGTCCATTGGAACCGGGAGATCGCCATCTTCAACTGAAAAATAAAAGAAGACAAAATTAGGCCAAAAAATCATATCTTTTAATAAAAAAGATTCATTTTTTTATAAAATATAGAAAATAGTCTAGAGCTCTAAAAAATCCGTACAAATATCTGTTTGAACCGGAAGATCGCCATCTTCAACAGAAAAAAGAGAAGAAAAAATTAGGCCAAAAAGCCATATCATTTAATAAAAAATACATATCTTACAGAAAATGTAGAAAATATTCCCAAGGAAAGAAAACCCCGCAAAAATTTCCGTTGGAACCGGTTGATCTACGTCTTCACAAAAAAATAAGAGAAAAAAAGTATAAGCTATAAAAATCATCTCAGTTAATAAAAAGATACATATCTTCCATAAAATGTAGAAAATAGCGCCAAGCTCAGAAAAATCTGCAAAAATATCAGTTGGAACTGGAAGATCGATATGTTCAATTGAAAAATAATAGAAGGCAAAATTAGGTCAAAATCAAATTACTTAATAAAAAGATCCATATCATCCAGGAAATTTAGAAAATAGCCCCGAGGTCAGAAAAACCCTCAAAAATGTCCGTTGGAACTGGGAGATCGCCATCTTCAACTGAAAAATAAGAGAAGACAAAATTAGGCTATAAAAATCATATCATTTAATTTAATAATCAATATCTTACAAAATTAGAAAATAAAACGTAGCTCAAAAAATGCGGACAAATATCCATTGGAGATGGGAGATCGCCTCAACTGAAAAAAAAGAGAAGACAAAATTAGGCCAAAAATCATATTATTTAATGAAAAGGTTCATATCTTTAAAGAAATGTAGAAAAATAGCCCCAAGTTAAGAAAAATTAGAAAAATGTCCATTGAAACCAGTAGATCGCCATCTTCAACTGAAAAGTAAGAGAAGACAAATGTAGGTTATAAAAAGCATATCATTTAAAAAATATCTATATATTCCAAAAAATGTAGAAAATAGAACCGACCTTAGAAAAATCTGCAAAAATGTCCGTTGGAATCGAGAGATCACCATCTTCTACTGAAAAATAAGTGAAGACAAAATTAGGCTAAAAAATCATTTCATTTAACAAATAGATACATATCTTCCAGAAAATTTACAAAATAGACACAAGGTCAGAATAATTTGCAAAAATGTACGTTGGAACTGGGAGATCACCATGTTCAATTGAAAAATAAGGTAAGATAAAATTAGGCTTAAAACCATCTCATTTAATAGAAGATCCATAACTTCATGTCACGCTCCTCTACCCAAAATAGGGACGGTCGGAGCGACAAGCCACTGTATTAAAATACCAAGCGTTAATATGTACACCAAACATCTCGCAGGCCACTGCAAACGCTAAGGAAACACTGGCAATAAATGTACAAACTAAAAAACAGAATAGTACTGCTCCAATCACAGCAGGAAAGTACAAGGTACAACAATGCATGCAATAAAGTAAAGCACAACAGTCAGAACATCCCAATGCCACAGAGCACTATATCTATACCACTAGTACTGTACAAGTCCACTGCACAAACCAGAACATCTAGGGTCCCCACAAAAATACAACTCAAACCTACGGAGTACAAGGGGCAATGTGGGTACAAAACACTGCTCTCATCTCACTCCCACCCCAGACACTACACTACAAGTCCCACACTGACTACTGAATCTACAGACCGTGCTGAGACGAGCTGTCCTTTGGGGTCTCTGTCCTCGGTCCCGATGCTTGAAGACGGGTACCTGTACCTTTGCGGGAAAAGGGGACACGTCACAACGTGCCCAGTAGGAACTCCATAACTCTACTACTCTAATCATAGTGCACATGCAAGAGAAAAGGCATCATATTCAAGGGTTACTAACCTTTAATCATTGTATGTTAAGTTTTTCATGCATGAATTTGAAACCCAAGTAACGGGTTAAACATGAGGGACTGGACCTCACCAGGTAATGAGAGTGGAATGCTACGACTTCTCGAGACAAGCTCTTACGAAAGAATTCGTTCATCACACAACCAACTCAAACACAACCCGACCTACTCCCCGCCTTTGAGGGCTCGACAGGAGTGGTCCACAACTCAGCAGTCCATCACCGCATGTCCACTCGTTACCTTGGTTTCCCCAAACCCTCCTAGGGCACTCACCCACCTCAAGTGGAACGAAGCAACCCTATTAACTAGCCTTTAATCCTGAAGCATTAAGCATGCAAAACGGTGTCAAATGCACTCTTTTTCACCAAATTTCCATAAACATAAACTTGCATGTTTCATAAGCCATAAACTTAAACATCCAACTTGCATAAACTTGCATTACCCAACGTGAAGTAATATCTCCAACATAAACCTCTCAAGGTAACACAAACTTGCAAACTTATCCATAAACATAAACACAACATAAACATGCATGTTTCAAATGCATAAGCAACTAACATCTAACTCAAAACTTGCAATGTAAATTAACATTTCCAACTTGCAACCACTTTAACTAATTAATGCATTGAATTAGTAACATTAAGCAATCTTAATTACACCAAACCATATGTAACAAGAAGCTCATTTAGCAAGGATTTCCTTACCCCTACATGGAAGAAATCTAAGGATTTCAGATTGAATTAAACCTTGGATAGTAAAGTTTTTTTACAAGGTAGCATAAAGGGGTTCACCCATAAAGGGAAATTTTGTGGCTAGGCTTAATATAATTAGGTAGGATTTTGCCATTAGGGTTCTAGTGAAAGAAACCTAAGTTGTAAAAAGAATTCTCTTAACCTTTTTAAAGAAAAATTACATTTGGATTAGAAAATGAGGAGTTTATCCCTAAAGCTTAAATTTTTGGGAGGAAGAAACATAGTAAACCTTGTAGGATCTCTTGTTAAGCACATTTTTAAGAGGCTCTTAGAGTACATGAGACCATGTTGGGGAGCTTTAAACTTGTAAAAAAACTCTTTGGAAAAATGGTCCTTTATTGAAAAATGAGGAATATTGGTGAAGGCGGGTTATTCAAGATAGGGTTTTTTTGTGAAAATGAGAGAGGGTGATCTTAAAACATGTGAATTTGAGTGCAACCATGGGGGTTTGGTGTAGGATGTCATATAAGGGCTTATCTAGACTAGGTTTTCAATAAAAATGTGGTCTTTTAGCTTATTGAAATTTTCCTCTTTTGTTATTTTTTAAATAAAGGTGGCATTTTTATTAAGCCTAACAACTAGATTATCCATAAAAATGTAGTCTTTTAGCAAAATGAGAACTTGTTACTAAAGATAGAAATTTTATTAACCATACATCCTAAAAATGACATCTTTCACTCATATCTACCATTTTTCCCAATATTAACCAATAAAAACATGAACTTTACTAAGAATTTATAAAAAGAAACATGATTTTGGGCCCAATTCCATCATTATCCCAAAGAAATAACCAAGCATGCATTCATACACCATAATTCTACAACACTCATCCCAATTCTCAAAAACTTAAACATACAAGCGTTTTTTTCATCATCAACTACAAATATAGGGTGAGTGATGGGTATTCCTACCTATGAAGAGCTTCAAGAAAGGGTTAGGGCTTGACTGGAAGTCCTCTCCGACCTTAGGCCTCCTCCTCCTCCTCCTCTTCTTCTCCTTTCTTTTCTCTCTTTTCTTTCTCTTTTTTTTGAAAGTTTTGTCCAACCACAACATATGGGAGAGAGTAAAACAAAAAGGAATTTAAAATGAAAAGAAAAGAAAGAAAGAGAGAGGTGTGTAATTATGTAGAAGCATGGGGAATTTTGTTAATTAGGTGTTAACACCTAATATTCTCATTATTCACAAGTTTACCATGGCTTATAATTATTTCACATTTGCCCTCCATTTTTGGGTTTTATTTACAAGGTGTGCCATTGCACAATGCCTCTCATGAAATGGCCCTCCAACTTGGTGATTTATTTACAAGTTTGTCATTGCATATTGCCCCTCATTAAAAACCCCTTGATTTGGTCTCTTAATTACAAGGTTGCCATCACTCTCTTTCTCTTTTTTTAATTGCCCACCAACTTGCTTGCTTTATTACTGAGCATGCCATTTAGGGAACTTTTGTGCACAAACCCTCATTTCTTGTCAATTATGGAAATACCCAATTTTTGGGGATAAATGCAAAATTGAGGGGAGGGTACAAATGCAAGTCTCTTCATTCTAGTGAACGGGCATGCATATATATATATATATATATATATATATATATATATATATATATATATATATATAGGGATCTTCAAATGCGAAAAAAGGGCTTTTCGCACCGTGCGAAAACAATTTTTTTATTTTTTTGAAATTTTTTTTTTCAAAAATTCTTTTTTTGATGTTTAATCCATACAATTATATACCCCAGGGAAAATAATGGGTGAACCCGTTGGGCATTAGAGCACCCATCCACCCGTTACAAATTTAACGGTCTCAAAACGTGCGAATTTGATGAAATGCCTTGATCGAAGGCCAAATGGCATTATTTCTCAACCATTATTTTTTGAGGGGGGTATAACAACATATAATGAGGGTGGAAAAAAGAATTTTTGAAAAAAAAAATTTCAAAAAAAAACTAAAAACATTTTCGCACCGTGCGAAATGTTTGCATTTGAAAATTTTCCTATATATATATATATATATATATATATATATATATATATATATATTATAAATAAGGGATGTTATCATGGGTTATTGGATAAGAGTTGTTGGATAAGAGATTTTGGATAAGAGAATATGGATAAGAGAATTTGGGTAATTGGGTAATACATTTTGTTGTTTATTGCATTTTGTATGTTGAATAATATAGATATGAGAAATGATAAATTGGGAGATGAGAAATTGGGGTTATGTAATTCAAATCAAGTGAACATTTGAATCACATCAGGTTAAAATTTGAAAATCGTTTCCATTTTCTTTCACCCTGTTGTGAGGGGGGGAATGATTTTTGGAGGGAATTATGGGAGGGAAATCTAGGAGGGAAACTTTTGATCACATCTTGATCACATCGCCTGATGGTGGGAATTTTTGCGCTGAGATTTTTTGTATAGAAGAGCTTGCGCTGAGAACCTCAACCATAGAAGAGCTTGCGCAGATCATCCACATCCCCCTCATCTGCTGGCTCGCCTCCTCATCCTCATCTTCCTCATCACCCTCATCTTCCTCATCACCCTCATCTGCTGGAGTACATCAGTGAGCTCTTCTCCACAATTTATTTTGCTTTCCGAATCCACGGTTACTGTTCCACAAAAAGTGAATTTATTCCAATGGAGTGTTGATCCCATTCTAATATGTTGTCATTTTGAATTTTTTTACTCCATTTCTCAATGGAGTATTGATCCATCTTGATAACATCCCTATAAATTGAATTTTTTGTGGGATTCTTTTTTGAGTTTAGCTGTTTATGTTTTGATTGAAAAGATGTAGCTTGTGAGTGCCTCTTATAATTTATCCTAGGTGCATCACCAATTCATTGTTTCCAGATGTTTCAAGATGTTTTGTCTTTTTTATGTTTGAGAAATTTAACAATGTTTCCCGGGTAATTTATCCTAGGTGCATCACCAATTCAATGGATTTTTATCTCAAAATCATGCCCAAGTTTGATCTTATGTTCAATGGACCTGATGCTGTATTTCCTTTTCAGGTCAAATATAGGAAAGACACTTAAATGCAGAGACAAATAGAATACTGAAATTTAAATCTTTTGGTTTCTTTTTTAGTTGAGCTGTTTATGTTTTGATTGAAAAGCTTATATCAAGTTGTGTTATACATGTTCCTAAATGCAGATTGTGAGTGCCTCTCAAGATGGGGATATTTATCCTTTCATATTTTTTATGTTTGAGAAATATAACAATGTTTTCAGGTTAATTTATCCTATGTGCATCACCAATTCATTGGACATAAGATTGAATTACCCTTCATTATTTATGTATACTATTCAATGTTTATGTATAACCAAATGTTAGATATTCAATGTTTAAGATTATATGTATAAGATTAATTTACCAAGTGGTTGAATTACTAAGTGATAGATAAATAATTTATGTATAACATTGAATAATTTATCCTATGTGCATCACCATATCTGAAATAATTTATCCATTTTTAATCTTATGTTCAATGGATAAATAATGAATAATTTATCCTATGTGCACACCAATTCAATGGATTTTTATGTCAAAATCATGCCCATTTTTGATCTTATGTTCAATGGATAAATAATGAATAATTTCCTTTTCAGGCCAAAGATATATAGGAAAGACACTTGAATGCAGAGACAATAGAATAATGAAATTAAAATCTTTTCATTACTGTATAAATTCTCACTTTTTTTAATTTGTTGTCATTTTGTTGTCATTTTGAATTTGTTGTCATTACTGTTAGGTTTTACAGTAGAGGGATTGATCCAATTCTAATTTGTTGTCATTTTGATTTTTTTGTGGGTTTCTTTTTTTTAGTATGGACCTATGTATTTATCTATCGCTTGGTCCTAGAAGTGGGTCAAATATTTATTGCAAATGACAAGAACTCCAAATTAATTTACCAAATGAATGAGCAAATTTGTCCCACACAGTCTCTCCCCTTCCATCCTCCTTCTCTGCTCCCTCAAACTGCAAACAGAGAATAAAAAACAAGTAAGCTATGTGTTTTCTTCAGTCTTCACAAAAAAGATAATTTCCTTCTTGATGAAACAAAGCAAAAGAAACTAACTTGGTATGAAGCAAAAGCAGTTAATTCCAAAGACAAAACCCTTTGGGAAGCTGCCTCTGCTTAATCCTTCACTCCCATGGCTCCCAATGACAGCAACAAGAACCAAGAGAGTGACAAAGATTGCCTCTTTCATCACCATTGGCATTGCTGGCTTTTGAGATAGAGAGCAGTGCTTTGGGTTCTATATGATGGTGTAAGGGGTGGCCTTGAGGCCTATATATATAGATGGAATGAGATGTCACTAGTTGTAGACCCAACTCTGTGACTTAATACCAAAAATACATTTTGCATGCAATTATCATAATACACCCAATTCTTTTTGCATGAGTACCATTGATAATGATTAGCAGATGCAAACTACGAAAAATACATTTTGCATGCAATTAGCATAATACACTCAGGTTTATGACACATGGGTCAAAAATTATCATATGTATGTATGTATAAGTTGGTCAAATTTGTGGGTGCCATTTGAAGATGGGGTGGCAGTGACTTTAAATCCATGCCCAATGTCTCAAATTTTTGTTGTACATCATGCTCCTGAAAAGGAAATTTTTCCTTTTCAGGTATGGTTCGTTATTCTGGGGGGACAAACCATTGTTAGTAACTTCTATCCAGGGGGGACACACAATGGATGATGTACTCATAGAATAAATTTTCCTAAAAAGGAAATTGTTGTACTCATAGTAACTGCTTCATTATTCTGGGGGACATACCATTTAAAATTTCCTTTTCGGGAAATTTTTGTACACCATTGTTAGTAACTTCTATTCAGGAAAATGAAATTGTTGTACATCATTGATGCACATAGGGCATGGTACATCATGCTCCTGAAAAAATTAAAGAGCAAACAATAGAATAATGTTACAGGTATGGTCCATCATGCTCCTCTTTCCTTATTATTAAGTGCCTCTGCATAACTCTGATACATTGCTGGAAGGATACAATTCAGTATGTGATTTTTTTGGTTTTGTATTCTTATAAATGTACTGGTTGATCCCCCCCCCAAAAAAAATTAAACCAGAGGACTTGAACCTGGGGCTAGCGCATCCCATAATCCACCCCTACCCCTCAACTACTTACACATGCCTTTTCTGGCATTTACACTAAGCAGTGGATGCTTCTAATAGTTGATTCACTCATTTTCCAGGGCTGCAGAGTAAGATTTCTTCTGGAGGTTTTCTGAAGAGTACAACGTTCAACATTGGTTACAAATAGTAAGCTTTTGCCTGATCTCCATATTAAACCAAATTAGTTTTTGTGGTATTTTTGGATATGGATCCTTGCCAACTATCTTATTTGATGTTAATTCCACAAATATGATATTTGATCCAAGTCCCTACCAATTCTGTGCACATCTATTGTTTGGGGGCTGATTTTAAGGTCTAAAATCTAGATACGCTCCTCATAATAGTTCAGGCACACTGTGTTAGGTACATCCAAATATCATGGCTAGGGGACTGACATAAAACTACGCTAATTGTTAGTAACTTCTATCCAGGGGGGCATGCCATTTTCTATATTTCACATGTATGTCAACTCATAAATTTTTTTCCTGCTCTTTTATTTTCTGTCCTCTATTGAATCCAATGGATGAACCATACCTGTAACATTAATCCAAGCAGTAATTGATGTTAAAAATACGTTAACATGAATCCAATGGATTCTGAACCAATCCAATTAGGTTTACCCAGAACTGAAAATGGATTTTGGCATTCAACACAATGGAGTATTGCTTTACAATTGGAGTAACACCAATATTTAGTTGATGCAATTACCCAATTGGCAGTAACGCCAATATCAAACTGAAAATATTTTCAAAATGGATTCAACTAAAAATGAGGCCAGTTCTGAAATATTTTCCAAATTCTTAAAATATTGCTTTACATACGTTAACATGAATCCAATGGATTCTGAACCAATCCAATTAGATTTACCCTGAACTGATAATGGATTCTGAAAATGGATTCTGGCATTCAACACAATGTAGTATTGCTTTACTATTGGAGTAACACCAATATTTAGTTGATGCAATTACCCACTTGGGAGTAACACCAATATCAAACTGAAAATATTTTTAGAATAGATTCAACTAAAATTGGATTCAACTAAAAATGAGTCCAGATCTGAAATATTTTCCAAATTCTCAAAATATTTCTTTACATACGTTAACATGAATCCAATGGATTCTGAAACAATCCAATTAGATTTACCTTGAACTGAAAATGGATTCTGAAAATGGATTCTGGCATTCAACACAATGTAGTATTGCTTTACAATTGGATTAACACCAATATTCAATTGATGCAGTTACCCAATTGGGAGTAACACCAATATCAAACTGAAAATATTTTCAGAATAGATTCAACTAAAATGGGATTCAACTAAAAATGAGTCCACCCTAGGTTGAGCAACTTACATTATAAATACATTGTAAC
The DNA here is from genome assembly GCA_030789695.1 of Scilla litardierei. NCBI lineage: Eukaryota > Viridiplantae > Streptophyta > Magnoliopsida > Asparagales > Asparagaceae > Scilla > Scilla litardierei. The sequence continues at coordinate 99,305,573 of CM061134.1, read as the reverse complement.
TACATTTGATGTAAGTATGCTCAGTGATACAAACATTGTTTTGAGACTCTATAATGCATTCTCATCTAATATATATGCTCAATGCTAATATGTGAATCATTAAGGTAGAGTATTTTAGGCTTTGATCAAATTACATTATACCATGCATTATTGTATTTTTTCTCCACTTTCAAGAAAATACATCAAGCATTTTAATAATGTGAAATTTGGATCATTATTTTAAATGTGAAATTTCAGTATTTTACAGGACAACTGAATTGCTCATATTATACCATGCATTATTTTCAATTGAGTAATTACAGGACAACATGAATGGATTCTGCATATCATGAAATAGCTCATTAGATTCCATTTTGGCATCCATTTTAAGCATTAGCTCATTAGTAAATCCATTTTAAGCTGGTATGGTTATAAGCAAATTAGCAAATCACGAGTTATTATTGTTTTGGAGTTTTAACTCTCATTTCATTCATGTTTCTCATTTGCTCATTTTACACATTAAAGGATGGTGATCATTCATGTTTTGGAGTAAATGAGTTTTAGTTACAGGATTTTTGGATATACTAGAATGTGTAAAATCATGTGCTCACCATCATGGAATGTCCAAAAATGATTTTACAGGATTTTTGGATATACTGGACTGTCCAGGATGTGTAAAATCATGATGCTCACCATACTGGAATGTGTAAAATCATGATGCTCACCATACTGGAATGTGTAAAATCATGATGCTCACCATACTGGAATGTGTAAAAATGATTTTTTGGAGTAAATGTAGTTTTAATTACACATTAAATGATGCTCAACCATTAGTGTCAGGAATTTACATGATTAGCAAATTCATGCAATTTTTGGATATACTGGATTTTTGGAGCAAATTAAATCATTAGCAAATCATTGCAAACCATGAATTAGATCATTAGCATCCATTTTAAGCAGCAAATTTTAAGCAGTAAATCCATTTTTGGCTAACTCATTTTAAATAGTTAATCCATTTAGTTACAAGATTCATGAGCTAATGAGCATTCATGTTGAGCATCCATTATAACTAATAATTTTCATCTTATAGACAATGTTTCTGTTTTCAGGATTTTTTGGCTAGCTCATTTTTTGTCTATTAGATGAGCTATAAGATGATGGCTAAAAACAATGCTTAATGTAAAACTGTAAATACTCTTAGTTTAGGATGAGATTATTCTCATTGATTTTATATTCATCTAAGGTAACATCCTGTTAAATTTGAGGGAAAAGCATTATTTAAGGGAAAAATTTGATGAAGTTTTCAATGGCTTTAATGAGAAAATAACAATAATAGTAATTTGCTTGAATTTTTTCAATTACTTGATTGATTTTGTTGAGATAAAATTATACATAAATATCAATTCTAAAGGCATGTATATCTGTATCCCTGTTTGTTTTTTATAATTCTCTATTTAGAGGTAGGTGACTATGGAAGCCCATTACTAAAACTGAAAGGGGTAATTTTGTTTAGATTTATGTGACTGTGGAATTATAAAAAACAAAATTACCCTTTGCTTTGAGGCAAAACTCTCCATTGCATGGTTTGTATAGAAAACTAAACTACTACTCGGTTAAGTCTCCAACCTGATTCATGGCAATGGCCTTTGCAATCAATATCAATGAATGAATTTGTTGTATATCTTGAATTGTTTCTTATGTCGATAACTTGATATGCAAAAAAATTCTGTGTATGCTTTCAAGTATCTCTTAATTCTGGGTTGCATTGAAATTCAGCTTATTTATTGTGTCCACGTTATGACATCATAATTGGAGGGTATGAAGTTGTTTAATCTTGGATTAGTACTTTAATAATCGTGTGTGGAAAAAAGAAATGCAAGGTATGTTCACTTTATACCGAACACAATATTTATAGTAAGATAGCTTGCCGGCACGTGCCATGCACATGAGTGGATGAAAAAAAGATCATATGGAAAGTTACTGATGAAAATTATGATTGCTAAAGTACTATAACAAATATTATCAAAAGCAAATTAAATTGAATTTTTAATTTTCTTCGTATTATTTGAAAATTTTATTTTAAAAACTATATGATGCGTTTTTAAATACTTTGTAATGGGTTGTATTATTTGGATTAAATTGACTTTAAAGTCTACAAATATTATTTTACTAGCTACCTATAATTGTGCTTATGTTGCAATATTATTCCAGTTTGTGTGGACTTTCTTCTTTCTTTTTGCCTGTAGGATGAATGCATGCTCAATTTGGAAATTTATTAATGGAATTCTAATGACCATATCAATTGGACATTATTACTTGGACATTGTTGCTTGACCATCAAATGTTAGGCTTAGTTCCCTTTCTCTCTGTACTTATAGGTGGTGTATGGCCACCCAGTTTTCTAATTGAGTATCAGGAATCTGGATTTGATACAAGTGCCAAATCCTGTAAAAGACTGGTTATGTCCTTGGCCAAATCATTTGTTTATTGTCACAGGATGGAGTGCTGCCTGAAGTCATCAACCATGCTTTTTCCTGCTTCTTAGCATGGACCGAGGAAACATCATATGCTTAAGTTTTGCAACCGTAGAATAGGTGTTAAGAATCAAATCCTATCTTTATTCCCTTCAGTTCTTTTGACCTCATTAATTCTCTTCTTGCATAAGTTGTCTTCTTACCAATTGGTTTACTTAAAAAGGAGAAAATTGACAGAGAGTAGTGATGTAAGAACTATTATAAATCCCAGAATGGAGCAACAAGAAATGGAGAATGCATGCTAATGGTGGGCTTAGTTCGAAGGTTCGTATGACTATATAATTAAATCTATATGGAATCAAGTTAGGTGGAAGCACGTGGCACTGCAAGATAGGTGGAAGCACAAATCCATTGGTTCATTACTGATCTAAACTCATTTTCCCATATGTACATTTCTTTAAATTTTTTCAAACATTTTTTTGCTCTGGAAGTGGCCTACCATACTTACCCCATATCTGAAGTATCGTGTATAAAAGAACAAATAACCCTTTTGTAAGAGCATGATTTTGCACATGGATATGCTTTTCATACAAACAGATATTATACATGCTTACAAAATCCTAAAGTGAGAGCTTGGTATATTCTAAAGTTGGTATGCTGCACAAAAATCCTATAGTTATAATATTTTGTTTGTATTCTAGAGCTTACAAAATCCTAAAGTTATAATATTCTGCACATGGATATGCTTTTATACAAACAGATTGGTCATTGGTATGCTTTTATACAGGCTTACAAAATCCTAAAGTGAGAGCATGATTTTGATATAAACAGATATTATAAAGAAATTAAATTTGTGTGACTATATGATTCAAATTGCAGATATTTGTAATGTGGTTTGACTGTGTGACTTGCATCACCATGGACAAGAGGACAAGCTTCCTTGGTATCGCGACAAGGTGAGAAATTGAGAGGAACTTGATTGTCTAATTCATAGAAAAAATTTGCAGTGTTGGCACTCTCTAATATTAGATATTTCTTTAATCATGGGGCACAAGTATAACAGGTTTCTTTAAGCATGGGGAGTAATCATGGGGAGATTAAGCATGAGGAGTAATTGTCTAATTCCATCATCTTTGTGATCTTCTTACTCCTGCTGCTGTTGTTCTTGCGGTGGTCCTTGGATTGGATATACCTTTCGTGGCTGTGTCAATAGTCTTAAAAGCAATATATGATTCTTTCATGACATCAGTTAATCAGATTCCCAGTAATCTATATGGAAATCTAATTTCTGAAAGTTTGTCAATCAACAGGACAAACTTGCAACGGGGAGTTCAAATTTTCTATGAGGCAGTCAGTTTTTCAGGAAATGATACTAATGTTTACTTCTACAGCGAGTTCATGCGTCATTAGGTGACTAAAATCTAATAAAATCTACCCCATAGAGAGTTTGGATCCTTTGCATGTCTTAGAAATTGAGGATCAGCCCCTCTGTAATCATTGTTTTTAATAGAAGTTACAGACCCATCTATGTAAATGGCATCATTTATCCAAGCAACAAGATTGAATGCTGAAGTCTCCAACACTATTGAATAGCTATCCAATATTGTATGTCTAACATCCTGCAACCAAAAAACAACAATCTTTTACATATGAGCCTTCCTTCTTCATCGAAGATTGCTAAAATTACTATGATTTCTGTCATCAAATTACTTTGTTGTATTGAATTTTGTTGGAGTCCAATGTGGTTTGCAACAAGGCAGAGTATCTCTTCTTCAAGCACATCAACATGCTCTTAGCATAGAAAATTTAAAAGTTTGTGAGCATTCTCTCTAGCATTGTGTTGTTCAAGCTCCCTTTGACTTTTGTTTTAAACGTCAGTAGTACAAATCCCTTCATGGCGTCTGGAATTACTTTATTTGCTAAAATTTCGTTCATATGCATTTAGGGCACCAGTAATTTGAGCAGATGTTTTTATTTCTGTTGGAATTTTGTTAAAATTCAGCATACAAATTTAGGTTTGAGGTCACATCCGAGTTTAGGGATGTTTGACGTTTTGCTGTTGAAAATGGTATGCCATTCAACTGAAAATGAATAATTGGAACTTAGATTGGATCATAATACAGGTTCAGTTCATTCATTTATGATCCGGTTTACAATTGCACATTTTGGGCTACATAATATGTATTTCATTATTCAAGTATTCTTGCTTTTTTGGTATCTATCGCTAATGTCAATTAGATTATACCCTATTTTTTGACCAGTCGTAAAAGTGTTATGCTACTATTATGAGGTGTGATATGCTCCTGGGGATCAAGAAGGGAGTTGTTGGCCAGATGCCTTTGCTTGGTGAAACTCTTGATTGTGCTATCAGTACATGAGGCTGGATTTGAGCTAAATTTGAAATTAGTAACTGCAAAATTTGTATTGTTAATTGTATATTGATGCAACTTTGTAGTGGCTATGAATGATGTACCATGTATTAAATCAGTAAGATGTACATTTCATAGATTTTGCTAGCTTAATATGAACATCTCTGCTTTTCAATTTTGTTTGTCTTTGTTGCATGTTTTTTTTTTTGCTTTTTCACTTCTTTAGATTTTTAGATATATTTCAAGCTTGAATGTTTTGTGTAGAGACTTCTACTTGAGGAGGCTCTGGTTCAATTATTATCGTTTCCTTTATTGACATTTTTAGCATTCTTTTGTGATGTAAAAAGGGATTTTGTGATATAATTATGCCAACACAAGCGTTGAGAGTATCACATGAAGCTTCTCTTTAGAATCTATTCCACCAAATTTTACATTTGTTTGATAATCTGACATAAAATGCTAACACAAGTGCATTGATCCAATCTGATACAGAAGTACTAATGCGATGCCCATAATCATGCTGGTTGAGAGATCCATCATGAATACTACATTCATAGAAAAAAAATTTGATACTAAAACGTCCAGGGTGAACATTGAAAATTTTTTGAGCAACCACAATTAAAAAAACATTCACATAAATTCCCTAGAGAAACTAAATTTTGGGACGAAATAAATCAGAATCAAATTAAATTTTGAGGAGGAACTAAAATTTTTGGGATGAACTAAATAACAATTATTGCACTTTAATTATTATTGTTCTTTTATAATTAGGAAATCCAAGGTTTTAAGGGAGAAATATTTTAAAACATCGACAGAACTAAATTTTGGGAGGACTAAATTTTTTGGGTGAACTAAATAAAAATAATTGTGCCTTAATTATTGTTATTTGTTGAAAAGTAAGGATCCAAGCCTTTGAGGGGGGCAATATTTTAAAGGAACCGTGTCTATAGGGCATAGTTTGAATCTTGAGGGAACTACATTTGGCGGGTGGAACGAAAATTTTTTGGGGAACTAAATTCTCTGTTGGGAATTAAATTTTGATGGGAGCTAAAATTTTTGCTGGAACTAAAAACAATTATTGTGCTTTACTTATCGTTGTTCGTTTAAAATTAAGCGATTATGATTTTGAGGAAGAATATTTTAAATGAACAGTGCCCTTAGGAGTTAGGGCACATATGTATGTTAAATCGGGAAGAAAATAAATTTTTGGGGAACTAAACATTTTGGGGGAACAAAACTCTCTGTGTGAAGTATATTTTGGAGGAACTAAAATTTTTGGGGGAACTTAAAAACAATTATCGTGCTTTAATGTGGGGAGAACTAAGATTTTGAGGGGGTAATATCTTAAATGAACCGTGCCCTTTGGAACACAACCGTTTTTGAATTCTAGGGCTGACTAGGACAAACAGGTTGATAGAAAGGCGGCTTGGATTTAATCTTGAGGAATGAATTGTTGAGATGAGATTTTGTGGAAATTTTTGGAGGTAAAAACATTTTTAGGGAATGAAAGTTTCTGGGGAAATGAAACTTTATGTTGAATGAAAGTTTTTGGGTAATAGCAGAGTGCATGTAATTAATGCATTTGGGAAAAAAAAACTTTAACTTGCACTTAATGCTGCAGATCGAATGCTGTTACAGATCGAATGATCTCTCCCTCAACGCGAGGCTCACCATCTATTCGACACATGTGGCAACAAGATGAGAATAATTTCCCACGTCGAAGGCGCCCGCTAAATTTTTTACGCTAATTTGTTATTCCGTGCAGAAAACGCCTGCGTCGAATTTGTTGTTTCCGTGTCGAAGGCGCCCGCGTCGAATTTGTTGTTTCGCACCAAAGGTGTCCGTGCCACTGAATATTTTTACGCTAATTTGTTGTTTTGCCCACTTTTGGTCGTGGAAATAATTTTTTGGGAACAAAGATTTCGCAGGAGAAAATCTTAAATGAACCGTGCCCGGGGGCACGGGTTATGACTAGTATGTGTGTGTGTGTGTATATATATATAACTGGATTAGGAGAGCAATATTTACATACAGCAACCAACAACTACAGAAAGATATAAGATACAATAGTTATTGCTCAAACAGGTACGGGTACTTCTCGCACATCTCATCTTCTCGCTCCCAAGTTGACTCCCCTGGAGACTCTTATTGCCATATGACCCGCACCAAGTCAATGGTCTTCTTCTTTAACATATTCTATCTCCGATCCAAAATTGCCACTGGCTGCTGCTCATAGGTGAGATCCGATCATACTTCTATCTCTGAGAAGTCTACAACATGATTGGGATCTCCCACATATCCTCTGAGTTGAGACACATGAAAAACATTTTGCATACCTTCGAGTGAAAGCGATAATATTAGCCAACCTTATCAACCTTGTCAGAGATCTCGAACAGACCAATATATCTAGGACTCAGCTTCTCGTGCTTGACAAATCGGATAGTTCCGTGAATCGGTGAGATCTTTTGGAACACATAATCTCCTGGCTGAAATTCCAAGGGTCGTCACTTTGTGTCAGCCCAGTGCTTATATCAGTCTCGTGCGATGTGCAGATTCTCCCTGACTGTTCGCACTACATCTGTTGTTACCGCCACCAAATCTGGTCCTAAAAACTCTCTATCTTCAACGTCGTTCCAACATAAAGGAGACCTACATTGCCTTCCATACAGAGCTGTGAAGGGAGCCATACCAATACTTTCCTGGTAACTATTATTGTATGCAAATTCGACCAGATGCATGTGGTCTTCCCACGAACCCTTGAAATCAAGCATACATGCCCGCAACATATCTTCAAGAATATGAATGGTCCTTTTAGACTGTCCATCAGTTTGAGGATGATACGCAGTACTGAAATTCAGACGCATCCCTAGACTAGCCTGTAAACTTTTCCAGAAATGAGAAGTGAATCTACTATCTATGTCGGATACTATACTTATAGGAACTCCATGCAGTCTCACAATCTCCTCCATGTACCTCTTAGCCAGAATTTCTGTGGACTGTCCAAATCAGAACGGAATAAAATGTGCTGACTTGGTCCATCGATCAATAATGACCTAAATCGCATCAGTACCTATAGGGGTCCGAGGTAGACCGGTCACAAAGTCTGTTCCCACTTTCATTCTGGAATGTGGATAGGCTGTAACAATCCTGCAGTTCTCTGGTGTTCAGCCTTCACCTGCTGACAAACCAAACAGGACACCACACTCTTGGCTACACTCTTCTTCATTCTAGACCACCAATAGTATTGCTTCACATCGCGGTACATCTTGGTTCCTCCAGGATGGATAGAATCCGAGGAACTGTGTGCCTCCTTCAATAATTCCTCCCAAATATCGCCACTTGGCACACAGACTCGGCTCCCAAACCTTAACGATCCATCTTCATGAACTCGGAAGTCGGATCAAAGTCCAGCCTCTACCTACTCCCGAATCTTCTTCAGCTTAGCATCCCCTGACTGGGTTGCCTTGATCCTGTTCACCAAATCAGACTGAATCTACAGTCCCATCATAACAGTCTCCTATCCTGGACGTACAACTTCTATTCCCATTTGTCAGATTGCCCATCGAAGTTGCGGTTAGAAGTTAGCCTCATTACAGTGGGTAGTCGGCTAAGAGCATCTTGCACCACGTTCACCTTCCCAGGATGGTATTGCAGATCGACATCATATTCGGCCATTAATTCCAACCATCAACGTTGCCTCATATTAAGCTCCTTCTGAGTGAACACATACTTCAGAATCTTATGGTCGGTGTATATCTTCACATGCTTACCTAACAAGAAATGTCTCCATAACTTCAAGGCTAAAAATCACCGCTGCCAACTCCAGGTCATGAGTGGGATAGTTCAGCTCATTTCCTTCAATAATCTGGAAGCAAATGCTACAACTTGCCCATGCTGATGAAGGACACAGCCCACCTCTCTCCCAGACGCATTGCAGAAAACTTCAAAACCACCGAAATGGTCAGTGATAGTTAAGATAAGAGCAGTAGTCAACTGATGCTTCAGCTCATCAAATGCGCGCTGGCAATCTTTCGACCAGACATACGCAACATCCTTCTTTGTCAAATGAGTCAAAGGCGAGGCAATCTTGGAGAAATCCTTAATGAACTTCCGATAATATCCAGCTAACCCCAAAAAGCTTCGTATCTTTGTAACTGTCCAAGGAATATGCCAACTTTCCACTACGGCAACCTTCTCAGGGTCAACAGACACTCCATCTCCAGAGACTATGTGCCTAAGAAATGCAACCTTGGTCAACCAAAATTGGCACTTGCTGAACTTGACATACAGTCGGTGCTACCTGAGAGTATTCAAAACTATCTGCAGATGCTCAACATGTTCATCCTCATTCTTCGAGTAGACCAGAATGTCATTGATGAATACCACCACAAACTTATCTAAATACTCGAAGAAGACTTGATTCATCAACCTCATAAAAGTAGTCGGGGCATTCGTCACTCCAAAAGGCATTACCAAAAACTCATAATGACCATATCGAGTCCGGAATGCGGTCTTCGGAACATCAAATTCCCGCACCTTCACTTGGTGATACCCACTTCTCAAATCCAGCTTCGAATACACCCATGATCCACCAAGCTGATCAAAGATATCATCGATTCGTGGAAAGGGATACTTATCCTTCATCGTCACCTTATTCAATTCCTGATAATCAATGCACATCCTCCGAGATCCATCCTTCTTGTTCATAAGTAACACTGGCGCTCACCACGGTGACACACTTGGGCAAATTAATCCCCTATCTGATAAATCGGTCAACTGATTGCGAAGCTCAGCTAACTCTGGTTTGGGCCATATGGTTCGGAGCCTTCGCTATTGGTTGGGCCCGGAATCAGATCAATAGTAAACTCCAGGAACCTATCTGGGGGTAATCCAATGATGTCATCTGGAAACATGACATGAAATTCTTCAACAACCCTCGGTAACACTGGCTCTGCCTCCATGCCTGAATACTCCACGACCGTTGCTCGGAAATTCAAAGGCTCAAGCTTACGACTACCATCCCAAAACTCAAACTCTGGATGGTCAAGGATTTGGAAAACCACCCTCCTTAGTCTACAGTCTATATTATCATAGAACATCTCTAACCAATCCATCCCAAACACGGCCTCATAACTGGAAAACTTAATCACTAAAAAGTCTGCATACAACTCTCGCCCCCTATCTCAACTGGAGAGTTTTGTATCCCAGATGTACTCCTAATGATTAAATTCCCAGTATGAACATTCCAACTGGCAACAAAAGAGTCAACCACTATAGAGTACTGGGTCACAAATTTCTTATACATAAATCAATGTGACGCCCCAGAATCAAATAGAGAAAAGGCATGGTAGGAGGCTACTCTAACAATACCTAAAGTATCACAAGAATAAATCACAGCTAACTAGCTAAATAAAGCGACTGAGGCTAAAATCAAATAGACTGCAGAGGGGCAAGATTCATACCAGTGATCACCCGACTAGCACCCTCCGGAGCCTCTAATGAGGTCATAATAAACTGCTGCCGTCTCAGTGGAGGAACTGCCACTGGTACCATCATCGCTGCTGAGGAGGTGGAGGGGGTCCTCTCGGTGCAGCCGGTCTCGGTCCTGACGGTGTCGGAAGGGCACGCTGTTGCGACGGTGGCGGAAGGGGTCTCTGCTGAACATGCCAAGTTGCTGCTGACACCGGTGGCACTGGATCATGACCCAACCATGGGCAAAATCTGCTGATGTGACCCGGATCTCCACATGTTTAACACCTGGTGCTCGGAACTCGGTAATCTCTCTACACATGCCCCGGCTTCCTGCATCTGTCGCATGAAGGCCCCTTTTGTGACGAAGGTGGATCCCTCGGTCGCTTGAATGTCACCCGCTGAACTGGACCAGGTGTGGTCCTCTGCTGAGCAAACGGTCGTCTGTCACTGGCTGGTAACTCCCCAGACTCCGTAAGTGGGTCTTATGTTGTCTGGCCGTTCACATCACGACCTCCTGAGTCAACAACTCCTGAGTAGACATGGTTACCCGGAACTCTCCATCTAGCCCCATACAGAAGTGCCTGGCTTTGGTGGCATCCGTTACTAGAAGCTCTGGTGCATACTTACTCAGCAACGAGAACTCTGCGTCGTACTCATCTACTGTCCTCCTACTCTGAGTCAAGTGCTCGAATCTCTGCCTCAACTCATCCTTTGCCGCCTTTGGAAGGAACTTGGCCTCAAACAACTCCCGAAAAGTCTCCCAAGCAATATTTTCCTTCAGTCGCCTCTCTTGAGCCTCCCACCAGTCTTTGGCCTGATGGGTCAACTGGTGCCTCACCAACTCTACCCAACAGTCTCGAGGAAACCGACACATCGTCAGATCATCTTCAGTATGTCATAGCCACTCGTCTACCTTGAGGCTACTCTCCCTGCTTGAGAAATATCACCGACGCAGCTCCCTAAACTCCTTGTAGCTTGACGGCTTCGGCACCACTTCCCTATCCTCTATCTGACTCATGTACTCTAAAATGCCCATTAGGACCTTAGCCATCAGGGTTGACTCTGAGGTCCTGTCACCTGAAGACTGCCCATCACCAGTTGGACTAGTCTCGCCATCCAATGCTCCGGTCCCACCGGAAGTCCTATTCCCACCTTCCATCTGCAGGTGAGAAACAGAACAACAAATTAGTACCATGTACCGAATTATTGGAGCCTTACCTGTATTTTCCTTACACGTATCACAGTGAGCGCTGACCTACATGTGCCACCACAAAACCTGTCACGCTTCGCTACCCAAAATAGGGAGGGTCGGTGCGACAAGCCGCGGTATTAAAATACCAAGCGCTAATGTGTACACCAAACATCTTGCATGCCACTGCAAACGCTGAGGAAACACATGTAATAAAAGTACAAACTAAAAAAATAGAATACTACAGCTCCAATCGCAGCAGGAAAGTACAAGGTACAACAATGCAGGCAATAAAGTAAAACACAACAATCAGAACATCCCATTGCCACAGAGCACTATATCTATACCACTAGTATTGTACAAGTCCACTGCATAACCCTGAACATCTAAGGTCCCCACAAAAAATACAACTCAAACTTACGGGGTACAAGGGGCAATGGGGGGTACAAAACACTGCTCTCATCTCACTCCCACCCCAGAAGCTACACTACAAGTCCCACACTGACTACTAACTCTACAGACCGTGCTGAGACGGGCTGCCCTCCGGGTTTTGTCCTCGGTCCCGATGCTTGAAGACTGGTACATGTACCTGTGGGGAGGGAAGGAGACACGTCACAGCGTGCCCAGTAGGAACTCTACTACTCTAATCATAGTGCACAAGCAAGAGAAAAGGCATCACATTCAAGGGTTACTAACCTTTAATCGTTGTATGTTAAGTTTTTCATGCATGAATTCAAAACTTAAGTAACGGGTTAAACATCAGGGACTGGACCTCACCAGGTAATGTGGATGGAATGCTACGACTTCTCGAGACAAGCTCTTACGAAAGAAGCCGTTCATCACACAACCAACTCAAACACAACCCGACCTACTCCCCGCCTTTGAGAGCTCGACATGAGTGGTCCATAACTCAGCAGTCCATCCCTGCATGTCCACTCGTTACCTTGGTTTCTCCCAACCCTCCTAGGGCACTCACCCACCTCAAGTGGAACAAAGCAACCCTAGGTTTTCTTTTAACTAGCCTTTAATCCTAAAGCATTAAGCATGCAAAATGGTGTCAAATGCACTCTTTTTCACCAAATTTCCTTAAACATAAACTTGCATGTTTTATAAGCCATAAACATAAACATCCAACTTGCATAAACTTGCATTACCCAACATGAAGTAATATCTCCAACATAAACCTCTCAAGGTAACACAAACTTGCAAACTTATCCATAAACATAAACACAACATAAACATGCATGTTTCAAATGCATAAGCAACTAACATCCAACTCAGAACTTGCAATGTAAATTAACATTTCCAACTTGCAACCACTTTAACTAATTAATGCATTGAATTAGTAACATTAATCAATCTTAATTACACCAAACCATATGTAACAAGAAGCTCATTTAGCAAGGATTTCCTTACCCCTACATGGAAAAAAATCTAAGGATTTCAAATTGAATTAAACCTTGGATAGTTAAGTTTTTTAGAATGTAGCATAAAGGGGTTCACCCATAAAGGGAAATTTTGTGGCTAGGCTTAATATAATTAGGTAGGATTTTGCCATTAGTGTCCTAATGAAAGAAACCTAAGTTGTAAAAAGAATTCTCTTAACCTTTTTAAAGAAAAATTACATTTGGATTAGAAAATGAGGAGTTTATCCCTAAAGCTTAAATTTTTGGGAGGAAGAAACTGTTGGAACTTATCCAACTAAGTTGGATCTTAATCCAACTTGGGCTTATATGCGATTAATAATTATATGATGCTACACTGTCATATTAAAGCCCAATGTATAAGTGATCTCATTTTAGAAGCTAAGTGGGCTTAAATGAGTCATATGGTTGTGGGCCTTTATATGTGGCGACTATTGTGCTTCAATTCGTTGATGGGCCGAATTGGAAACCCTAGGGCTAAGGAGGCTAGCCCCGTATATATATGTGGTCATGATCCCTGGAGCACACGAACAAGTTAGCCATCTTTCTTATGCCCCATCGCTAGGAGAGAAATCGGGAGAAAGCCAAAGGATTTCTCCAAGTGGATTCGTGCTATTCTGTAAGATCATCCGCTTCGTTATCGTCAAGATCTCTTTCAGGCTATTAGCGATGGACTCATGTACGCTTCCGTTAAACAGAGAAGGTAACGTTTTAAAATTCAGCATGTGGTATATCTAGATTATTATTTGCATGGTCTTGCTTAATGACTAATTTAGATCTTTAGTTCTTTCAAGTGGTATCAGAGCCGCCATGCTTGGATTGCTTGCTCTTGAATTCAGATCTGATAAAAATTCGTTTGTACTCTATATGAATTCAGATCTGTAAGTTTGATGGGGTTTTTGATTGATGTTTCCTGTTTTTAAAAAAATACGAACCCTAGATCGGGGGCGGCCCATCGGCCGCCGCCCGACACTATAAAAGAGGGGGCGGCTCTGCCGCCCTCGTCAGGAGATCGGCGCCGGCACTGTCGGTGCCGAAGCAGAAAGAACGGGGTAGCCTTACTGCCCCTGTCAGACAAAACAGAGAGAGAGGGGTGGCTTCCAGCCGCCCCTCTGTCAGAAACATGACCAGAGGGGGCGGCGACCGCCGCCCCTAGTCGTCCATCGGAGGGGGCGGCGCCCTGCCGCCCCTTCAGTCGAAAGAGCAGGCCCCCAGTTCGGGGGCCTGCTACGGACCGCAGAGGGGGCAGCTCCCACCACCCCCATTCGGCCATCAGGGAGGGGGCGGTGCCCTGCCGCCCACATTCGGAAGCCAGAGGCCGGGGGGCTCCCCCCGTCGGCGGATCAGAAAACGGGGGCGACGAAACCGCCGCCCCCTTGTGGGGAATAGCAGGAAAGCGGGCGGCGCCCTGCCTCCCCCTGTTGGAAGGCAGCGGCACCGACCACCCCGGCCGGTACTGGATGAGGGGGGCGACGGCAGCCGCCCCCCAAGGATGCCACCTGCTAGGGTTTTCAAACCCTAACATGCCTTGGAAAAGACTTAGGACCAAAACAACAGTTTTTTCAAAAAAAAATTTAATACACTATTGGGCTGTTATTTTTTGGGCCGGTTTTGGCTATTTGCACTCATTTTGGGCCTCCTTGTTTGGCAAATATTTTGGCTATATAAACACTATTTTGGGCTTGTTTCTTAAGAATATTAACACAATATTGCCAAGGAAATAATGAGGCTTTTTTAATACATATATATTTCCATTGAGGTGTAATTTTGTGTTAAAATAGTTTAATTTATTTAAATTTACTTTTAGGCATGCTACATTATATATATTTTGAAATAATTGTAATTAAATCAAAACCCCACCGAAGTGGGCTATATTGTGACGATTACTTTTATTTCGATGTATAAAAAGCTACGGACATACTTTGTATGTAAATTTAGTGCCTAAAATTTTAAATTTAAATTCTTTAAATGAGGAAATAAATGCTTATGTGTATAAATATATATTCCCTTTAAGCCAATTTGTGTGTTAAATTATATTCGTTCCATTTTAATTCTTTAAGTATTCTTTGCTTTATTTAAACGTTTCGAAATGATTATAATTTTCTTGAAATCCCACCAAAGTAGGCTCTACTGTTAAATTATTATTATTTCGGAATGTAAACGGTTAAATACATACGTTTTATGATTAGTTGCCTGAATGAATTTTAAATGGATCGACGGAGTAAATAAAAGGTTTTCATATATGTTTACATTTAAGTTCAGTTTCATTTAAATTCAATTTTTGAGCACATTTGGTTATATGTTTCGAAATAATTTTTAGATCTATGAAACCCCATCAAAATGGGCTTTAATGTAGAGATTATTATTATTTCGGAATGTACAAGTTGTAAACATACGTTGTATGATTGTTTGCCTAATGTTGAATTTAAAATGGATTGAAAGAGGAAATACGAGGCTTTAATGTATAATTCTCATCAAGGATAAACTTTGTGTTAATTTGGTAAAATAAATTAAATTCTAATTTTATGGCATAAATCTATATTATAAAAGAGGGATGTTATCAAGAGAAATTGGATAAGAGATATTGGACAAGAGAAATTGGATAAGAGATATCTATATTATAAAAGAGGGATGTTATCAAGAGAAATTGGATAAGAGATATTGGACAAGAGAAATTGGATAAGAGATAGCTATATTATAAGAGAGGGATGTTATCAAGAGAAATTGGATAAAAGATATTGGACAAGAGAAATTGGATAAGAGATATCTATATTATAAAAGAGGGATGTTATCAAGAGAAATTGGATAAGAGATATTGGAAAAGAGAAATTGGATAAGAGATATCTATATTATAAAAGAGGGATGTTATCAAGAGAAATTGGATAAGAGATATTGGAAAAGAGAAATTGGATAAGAGATATTGGAAAAGAGAAATTGGATAAGAGATATCTATATTATAAAAGAGGGATGTTATCAAGAGAAATTGGATAAGAGATATTGGACAAGAGAAATTGGATAAGAGATATCTATATTATAAGAGAGGGATGTTATCAAGAGAAATTGGATAAGAGATATCTATATTATAATAGAGGGATGTTATCAAGAGAAATTGGATAAGAGATATTGGAAAAGAGAAATTGGATAAGAGATATCTATAATATAAAAGAGGGATGTTATCAAGAGAAATTGGATAAGAGATATTGGACATGAGAAATTGGATAAGAGATATCTATATTATAAAAGAGGGATGTTATCAAGAGAAATTGGATTAGAGATATTGGACAAGATAAATTGGATAAGAGATATCTATATTATAAAAGAGGGATGTTATCAAGAGAAATTGAATAAGAGATATTGGACAATAGAAATTGGATAAGAGTGATGTTATCAAGAGAAATTGGATAAGAGATATCTATATTACAAACGAGAGATGTTATCAAGAGAAATTGGATAAGAGATATTGGACAAGAGAAATTGGATAAGAGATATCTATTATATAAAAGACGGATGTTATCAAGGGAAATTGATAAGAGAATTTGGACATGAGAAATTGGATAAGAGAATTTGGATATCTATTATATAAAATAGGGAAATTGAATAAGAGAAAATATAAGAGATGAGATTTTGAGGGATAAAAGAGGAGGTGGGGAATTTTGCACATACAACCCCGGTTTTTGTATTTTTGCCTATGGACCCTCCCCACACACACACCCACACTTTTTATTCTCACCCCTTCCGGCCATTTTTTTTTCAGTTCTATGAAGATTTTGAATCTTATCATACTAGGACAAAGGTATGTCCTACGTGGCAAGTTTGTCCTAGGTGGTAATGACAATTTTGGGGGGACTTAAATTTTGGGGAAAAACTTAAATTTGGGGGGAAACTTGAAATTTTGTGGGAAAACTTGAAATTTGGGGGAACTTGAAATTTGTGGGGGAGAAAAACTCAGCCATTAAATAAACCGTGCCCTATGGGCACGGGTAATGACAAGATAAATTGGATAAGAGATATTGGACAAGAGAAATTGGATAAGAGATATCTATATTATAAAAAAGGGATGTTATCAAGAGAAATTGGATAAGAGATATTGGACATGAGAAATTGGATAAGAGATATCTATATTATAAAAGAGGGTGTTATCAAGAGAAATTGGATTAGAGATATTGGACAAGATAAATTGGATACGAGATATCTATATTATAAAAGAGGGATGTTATCAAGAGAAATTGGATAAGAGATATTGGACAAGAGAAATTGGATAAGAGATATTTATATTATAAGAGAGGGATGTTATCAAGAGAAATTGGATAATAGATATTGGACAAGAGAAATTGGATAAGAGATATCTATATTATAAAAGAGGGATGTTATCAAGAGAAATTGGATAAGAGATATTGGAAAAGAGAAATTGGATAAGAGATATCTATATTATAAAAGAAGGATGTTATCAAGAGAAATTGGATAAGAGATATTGGAAAAGAGAAATTGGATAAGAGATATTGGAAAAGAGAAATTGGATAAGAGATATCTATATTATAAAAGAGGGATGTTATCAAGAGAAATTGGATAAGAGATATTGGACAAGAGAAATTGGATAAGAGATATCTATATTATAAGAGAGGGATGTTATCAAGAGAAATTGGATAAGAGATATCTATATTATAATAGAGGGATGTTATCAAGAGAAATTGGATAAGAGATATTGGAAAAGAGAAATTGGATAAGAGATATCTATATTATAAAAGAGGGATGTTATCAAGAGAAATTGGATAAGAGATATTGGACATGAGAAATTGGATAAGAGATATCTATATTATAAAAGAGGGATGTTATCAAGAGAAATTGGATTAGAGATATTGGACAAGATAAATTGGATAAGAGATATCTATATTATAAAAGAGGGATGTTATCAAGAGAAATTGAATAAGAGATATTGGACAATAGAAATTGGATAAGAGTGATGTTATCAAGAGAAATTGGATAAGAGATATCTATATTACAAACGAGAGATGTTATCAAGAGAAATTGGATAAGAGATATTGGACAAGAGAAATTGGATAAGAGATATCTATTATATAAAAGACGGATGTTATCAAGAGAAATTGATAAGAGAATTTGGACATGGGAAATTGGATAAGAGAATTTGGATATCTATTATATAAAACATGGAAATTGAATAAGAGAAAATATAAGAGATGAGATTTTGAGGGATAAAAGAGGAGGTGGGGAATTTTGCACATACAACCCCGGTTTTTGTATTTTTGCCTATGGACCCTCCCCACACACACACCCACACTTTTTATTCTCACCCCTTCCGGACATTTTTTTTCCAGTTCTATGAAGATTTTGAATCTTATCATACTAGGACAAAGCTTTGTCCTACGTGGCAAGTTTGTCCTAGGTGGTAATGACAATTTTGGGGGACTTAAATTTTGGGGGAAAACTTAAATTTGGGGGGAAACTTGAAATTTTGTGGGAAAACTTGAAATTTGGGGGAACTTGAAATTTGTGGGGGAGAAAAACTCAGCCATTAAATAAACCGTGCCCTATGGGCACTGGTAATGACTAGTCTATATTATAAAAGAGGGATGCTATCAAGAGAAATTGGATAAGAGATATTGGACAAGAGAAATTGGATAAGAGATATCTATATTATAAAAGAGGGATGGTATCAAGAGAAATTGGATAAGAGATATTGGACAAGAGAAATTGGATAAGAGATGTCTATATTATAAAAGAGGGATGCTATCAAGAGAAATTGGATAAGAGATATTGGACAAGAGAAATTGGATAAGAGATGTCTATATTATAAAAGAGGGATGTTATCAAGAGAAATTGGATAAGAGATATTGGACAAGAGAAATTGGATAAGAGATGTATATTCTATAAAAGAGGGATGTTATCAAGAGAAATTGGATAAGAGATATTGGACAAAAGAAATTGGATAAGAGATATCTATATTATAAAAGAGGGATGTTATCAAGAGAAATTGGATAAGAGATATTGGACAAGAGAAATTGGACAAGAGATATCTATATTATAAAAGAGGGATGTTATCAAGAGAAATTGGATAAGAGATATTGGACAAGAGAAATTGGATAAGAGATATCTATATTATAAAAGAGGGATGTTATCAAGAGAAATTGGATAAGAGATATTGGACAAGAGAAATTGGATATGAGATATCTATATTATAAGAGAGGGATGTTATCAAGAGAAATTGGATAAGAGATATCTATATTATAAAAGAGGGATGTTATCAAGAGAAATTGGATAAGAGATATTGGACATGAGAAATTGGATAATAGATATCTATATTATAAAAGATGGATGTTATCAAGAGAAATTGGATAAGAGATATCTATATTATAAAAGAGGGATGTTATCAAGAGAAATTGGGTAAGAGATATTGGACAAGAGAAATTGGATAAGAGATATCTATATTATAAAAGAGAGGGATGTTATCAAGAGAAATTGGATAAGAGATATCTATATTATAAAAGAGGGATGTTATCAAGAGAAATTGGATAAGAGATATTGGACAAGAGAAATTGGATACGAGATATCTATATTATAAAATAGGGATGTTATCAAGAGAAATTGGATAAGAGATATTGGACATGAGAAATTGGATAAGAGATATCTATATTATAAAAGAGGGATGTTATCAAGAGAAATTGGATAAGAGATATTTGACAAGATAAATTGGATAAGAGATATCTATATTATAAAAGAGGGATGTTATCAATAGAAATTGAATAAGAGATATTGGAAACTAGAAATTGGATAAGAGTGATGTTATCAAGAGAAATTGGATAAGAGATATCTATATTACAAGCAAGAGATGTTAGCAAGAGAAATTGGATAAGAGATATTGGACAAGAGAAATTGGATAAGAGATATCTATTATATAAAAGACGGATGTTATCAAGAGAAATTGATAAGAGAATTTGGACATGAGAAATTGGATAAGAGAATTTGGATATCTATTATATAAAACAGGGAAATTGGATAAGAGAAAATATAAGAGATGAGATTTTGAGGGATAAAAGAGGAGGTGTTGAATTTTGCACATACAACCCCGGTTTTTATATTTTTTCCCATGGACCCTCCCTCCATACACACCCACCCACACTTTTTATTCTCACCCCTTCCGACCATTTTTTTCCAGTTCTTTGAAGATTTTGAATCTTATCCTACTAGGACAAAGCTTTGTCCTACGTGGCAAGTTTGTCCTAGGTGGTAATGACAATTTTGGGCGGACTTAAATTTTGGGGGAAAAGTTAAATTTGGGGGGAAACTTGAAATTTTGTGGGAAAACTTGAAATTTGGGGGAACTTGAAATTTGTGGGGGAGAAAAACTCAGCCATTAAATAAACCGTGCCCTATGGCCACGTGTAATGACTAGTACATATATATATTTCGATATATAACAAGTTGACTTCATACCTTAGTATGAAAATTCAGTTTGCCTAAATATGAATTTAAAATATAACACAAAATTCAAGTGTTTTCTTCGGGGGGAAATAAAAGTTTATAACGTATATTTCTCCTTAAAGATAATTTTTTAAAAAAGGCCTTAAGGAATTTTGTTCACTAACCATCAAGTAAATGGCCGTACGGAATTTTCACACATTTTAAAGTTTTATATAAAATGTGATATGGTGTATATTTATATATATTACTTTATATGTATGTTCATATACACATTAGTATACCTATATACCCCATTTTGAAGAAGAAAATTTGTGTTGAAATTATGGATTTTATTTAACTCA
Source organism: Scilla litardierei (assembly GCA_030789695.1). Taxonomy (NCBI): domain Eukaryota; kingdom Viridiplantae; phylum Streptophyta; class Magnoliopsida; order Asparagales; family Asparagaceae; genus Scilla; species Scilla litardierei. The sequence goes on along the minus strand of CM061134.1, from coordinate 99,284,888 downwards.
ATATAAATGATTTGAAAGGTGGAATAAAAGGTCCTTCTGTATATTACCACTTAGTGTAATCATTTTTGTGTTAAATTCAGTTTAGTTTCAATTTCAAATTTTTGGCACAATTACTTATATATTTCGAATATAGATTGATTGGATCATCAACTCACCAAAGTGGGTTTTCTTGTGAAGATTAGTTTTAATCTTGAAATATAACAAGTTGAATACATACTTTTGTATGAAAATTTTGGTTGCCTTAAATTTTATTTTGAATAAAAATGGACTTGAATATTTCCACTTAAATTTTAAATTCATGTATTAAAATGCGACATAGATTCAAATTTTGTAAAGGTATATATTTTTAAAATGACTTCGTGCAATCATCATCTCACCAAAGTGGGCTCTTGTGTTTGCGTTATTTCATTTCTTAAATATCAAAGGAATTTTATGTGCCCATGATTTCATAAGAATGATAAATTGGCCCAAAGGAAGATTAGTATTCTATATCATTTTATGTGCAACTGTGGCAATAGACAAGGTGATGATTAGTGAGACCAATGCATGCAAATTTAATTCGGTCCAAAGGAAGTTTTATTTTTGGCATGTTATTATTGTCATTGTCTGATTGCTACAACAAGATGTCAATGACTAGTCAATAGATTATCCAAAGGTAAATGTTGGGCTAGTGGAGGATGTCTTGAGATGGAAAAATAGCATTAATTTGAATTTGGTTGTTTTGTTTAATAATCATATGAACATGTTACAATTGTTTTCTTGTGCTCTTTTTCAGCTATTATTCTTGAAAATTTTTCTGCCAACCTCAAATATATTCCAATACTTAATGGTACTAACTTCACGGCATGGAAGGAGAACCTTTTAATAATCCTCGGAGTCATGGGTCTTGATCTAGCATTAAGGACTCATAGTCCACCACTCACTGATGAGAGTACCTCTGATGAAAAGAGGGAGATGGAAGAGTGGAAGAGATCAAATCGCATGTGCTTAATGCTTGTGAAGAATGCCATTCCAGAATATCTCATGAGCTCTATTTCAGAGAAAATTTACACAGCTAAATGGTTTCTTATTGAGCTTGAAAAGAAGTTTGTCAAGAATGAAAAGAGTGAGATTAGTACACTCTTGACAAACCTAACTTCAATGAAATATGGAGGTAAAGGAAACATCAGGGAGCACATATTGAAGATGTCTAATATTGCTTCAAGGTTGAAAGCACTTGAGCTAGACCTCTCTGAGGATCTGCTAGTGCATTTTGTTTTGATATCTATTTCATCACAGTTTAACCAGTTTAAGATGAGCTACAATCTGAAGGATGAGACTTGGTCTCTGGATGAGCTCATCTCATACCGTGTAAAGGAAGATAAAAGGCTTAAGCAAGAAAAGACAGAAAGCACTCACCCGACCTCTACCTTCAACAAAAGGAAGAAGGATACTGAAGCTGCAGATACAGCTTCTTAAAAGAAACAACAAAGGGAACTGAAAAGTTCAGAAGGTAATGTTTGTTTCTTTTGTGGAGCTGAAGGGCATGTAAAAAAGAATTGCACAAATTATCACGCTTGGCGTGCTAAAAAGGGTATGTTTCTTTAATTTGGTTTAATTCTACGTTGATTTCTTTTCCTACAAACTATGATACTTATAGACACGTGATGGAAAGATCCTGGTATAACCATTCACATCATTGTGTCTATGCAGGATTGCCTAAGATGCCAAGAGCCAAATGATGGTGAAAGATACATCAATATGGGCAATGGTAAGATGGTTCAAGTAGAAGCAAATTAAATTTAGATTATTTCTTTTAAAGGCTAGATTGTGTTTGAATTTTATGAGACTATTATGTACCGTTTTAACGGAATTTGGATTTCTATTTCTATTTTTGAACAAATTCGGTTGTTATTGTTTAATTATGAATGGAAAATTTGGTTGTCTCTTGATTCAAAATTAGTTTATTCTGGTTATTTAAAAGATCATTATAATTTTCATTTATTTGGAAATGTTGCTTCATTTATAGAATTCCTGCAATTTAAGTACATGTGTTATGAAGAAAGAATTAACAACTTCGAATTCGGATATTTTTTGATTGCAGCTTATATCCTTGATGAAATTTCAACAAATGAACTTAAATCACTTGCATGTTTGGATGTCCAACTAAGTTAAGGCTTTATAAGCCTAATAAAGAAACTGGACTTAATGTTAATGATTTTCTAGTTTTGTTGAATAGTTTAAATAGTGATATTTGTATGATTTTATATAATCCCACTATTATTAATTTACGAATTAGGAAATGCACACCTATTTGAGGATGCTGAGCTTGAGGGAGAAATTTAGTTAGTGACATTATTCTTGAAGAGGATTATATCCCCATAGGTGTTGTTGGCATTGTTCAGGATGGTATTCCTGACATTGTTCAAGACACAATAAATTCCAGATAATGTTGCAATTCCTCCCATTCAGAAAATTGTTCATATGGACAAACTCTAGCACCTCAAAGCACTAATTGAAATTCAGGAAATCCATTAAAAAGATGACAAGTTCACTGTTGATATTAAGATGATGGAAGTTCGAATTACATCAAGTCATAAAAGTTCTACATCTCTAAAATGGATTAATGCATTAATTAAGAAAGTTTTTGAATGATACTTAAAATCTTTTCTCATTGCCATAAGGTTTAAAACTTACTGATTGTACATAGTTTTTTATAATCAAAAGGAATTCAAAAGGTTATTAAGAAAAGACTTAAAGCGTATCACTCAAAAACTTTATACAGAAAAGAATGCATTAATTGTAAAGAGACTTTCTGTTCAGTTTTCATGAAAGACTCCGTAAGGTTTATAATGACAGTAGTAGAGCATTTCAATATAGTTAATGATATATTAAATTTCATTAAGTGATCACCTCGTTCGGTTTTGAGATGATGTTTAATGATGTTATATATCTTAAGTTCTGTGGGAGCATGTAATTTCTATGATGTCTATATGGTAATGTATGTTAAGTTCTGTGGGAGACAAGTTTAGTCTCATTGATTACACCAAGAATTTACTTCAGAAGATTCCCTATACTCACCAATAGGGAGTCTAAAGTATGCTCAGTTTTATATGCATTTGGTTATTGCATATATTGCAGGTGTGTTGGGCAGATTGTGAAGTTCAGGAGTAGACCATCTGACAGCAGCCAAATAGGTCTTATGGTATTTATAGAGAATAAAAGGGTTACATGTTCAAGGTTCAGTAGTCAAAAAGGTTTGAGATCATTTTGGTATACTGGCTATGATCATTTATTGGATGCAGAGAATTTATGAAAATCTATGTTAGGCGCCATCTACTAGAAGAGATCTAAATAGTCCCTTTTATATAGTCTCTTCTGACATGGCTTTAGATTTCATATAATATTATATGACATCCAAATCATGAAATATATCTGCATATTTTTTCACTATGCTGCAAATCAGGGATGGTATTAAAACACCACACCGTTTATTTAATGACATTAGTATGCAGTTTTATATTCCAGCAATAACAGGAAATCGACAAAGTTTAGATATTCAGAGATCAAGTTCCTAGATTGTTGATTAATAATTCGGAGTGTATAATTGTCTAATGAGCATATCAGAACAAACCGTGTAATTACGTATCCGTTATACTAAGGGAATGTCATCCAAAAGGTTTTATGAGCTCGCTACTCATATGGATGTCATTTCATTAAGAACATTCAGTTTTGTGGGAGTTTGTTTTTTTGCGTGCTCATGTGATAGACAAAAAATTAAAGTCTCCAGCTTAAGCTTGAGGTTATTTTCTGATCAGAAATTAAGTTTTGGTTCAGTTCGGCTGCACTCTGATTTTGGTTTGTTTATGATCTTACTAAGGTTAAGGAGGATCAGTTGGAAATAGACATGTTAGATCACATTAAATGTAATTTCCATGCTACACATCCACTTCATAATCCATGTCATTCTTTTGTATTAGCACGGTGACCACTGATGGGTCGAGCTGCAATTGCTGCGGTAAGGATCTCTGTGATCCCTTGCTAATATAATTGATGGACCGGATTGTTTTTTGACTCATTAAAGAAATGACTGTAAGTTAAGATCTTATTTGGTTGTATGCACAATGAAATATAATTATAAAGTTTAGCATATAGCCCAAGTGGGAGATTGATGGAACTTATCCAACTAAGTTGGATCTTAATCCAACATTGGGCTTATATGCGATAAATAATTATATGGTGCTACACTGTCATATTAAAGCCCAATGTATACGTGATCTTGTTTTATAAGTTAAGTGGGCTTAAATGAGTCATATAGGTTGTGGGCCTTTATGTATGGCGACTATTGGGCTTCAATTCGTTGATGGGCCGAATTGAAAATCCTAGGGCTAAGGAGGCTAGCCCATATATATATGTGGTCATGATCCCCAGAGCGCACGAACAAGTTAGCCGTCTTTTCTACGCCCTGTCGCTAGGAGAGAAACGGGGAGAAAGCCAAAGGATTTCTCCAACGGTGGATTCGTGCTGTTCTGGAAGATCATCCGCTTCGTTATCTACATGATCTCTTTCATGCTATTAGCAATGGACTCATGTACTCTTCCGCTGAACAAAGAAGGTAACGTTTTAAGATTCAGCATGTTGTATATCTATATTATTATTTGCATGGTCTTGCTTAATGATTAATCTAGATCTTTAGTTCTTTCCGAAACATGGTAAACATTGTAGGATCTCTTATTAAGCACATTTTTAAGAGGCTCTAAAGTACATGAGACCATGTTAGAGAGCTTTAAGCTTGTAAAAAAAACTCTTTGTTAAAAAAACTCTTTGGAACATTATTGAAGGCATGTTATTCAAGATAGGGGGGTTTT
>CM061134.1:99243270-99279541 GCA_030789695.1 Scilla litardierei | reverse complement strand
TTTGATTAAATGATATGATTTTTATAGCTAATGTGTCTTCTCTTATTTTTTTTTAGTTGAAGATGGCGATCTCCCTATTCCAACAGACATTTTTGCGGATTTTTCTGAGCTCGGTGCTATTTTCTACATTTTATTAAAGATATGGCTCTTTTTATTTACTGATATGATTTTGGTAGCCTAATTTTGTCTTCTCATATTTTTCAGTTGAAGATGGCGATCTCCCGCTTGCAACCGACATTTTTGCTGATTTTTCTGAGCTCGGGACTATTTTCTAAATTTTCAGGAGGTGTAACAACCCTTGTGAGTAAATACTAAGTAACTATTAAGTTAGCCCTAGTCTCTTGTATATATATGCATGCCCGTTCATTAGAATGAAGAGATTTGCATTTGTACCCTCCCCCTCAATTTTGCATTTATACCAAAAATTATGTATATATCCATTATTGACAAGAAATGCGGGTTTGTGCACAAGAGTTTCCTAAATGGCATGCTTGGTAATAGAGCAATCAAGTTGGTGGGCAATTAAAAAGAGAGAGAAAGAGAGTGATGGCAACCTTGTAATTAAGAGACCAAGTCAACGGGGTTTTAATGAGGGGCAATATGCAACGACAAACTTGTAAATAAATCACCAAGTTGGAGGGCCATTTCATGAGAGGCATTGTGCAATGGCACACCTTGTAAATAAAACCCAAAATGGAGGGCAAATGTGAAATAATTATAAGCCATGGTAAACTTGTGAATAATGAAAATATTAGGAGATAACACCTAATTAACAAAATTCCCCCAGCTTCTACATAATTACACACCTCTCTCTTTCTTTTCTTTTCATTTTAAATTCCTTTTTGTTTTACTCTCTCCCATATGGTGTGCTGGACAAAACTTTTAAAAAAAGAGAGAAAAGAGAGAAGAGAAAGGAGAAGAAGAGGAGGAGGATGAGGCCTAAGCTCGGAGAGGACTTCCAATCAAGCCCTAACCCTTTCTAGAAGCTCTTCATCGGTAGGAATCTCCATCACTCACCCTATATTTGTAGTTGATGATGAACAAATGCTTGTATGTTTAAGTTTTTGAGAATTGGGATGAGTGTTGTAAAATTAGGGTGTATGAATGCATGCTTGGTTATTTCTTTGGGATAATGATGGAATTGGGCCCAAAATCATGTTTCTTTTTATAAATTCTTAGTAAAGTTCATGTTTTTATTTATTAATATTGGGGAAATGGTAGATATGAGTGAAAGATGTCATTTTTAGGATGTATGGTTAATAACAAGTTCTCATTTTGCTAACAGACTACATTTTTATGGATAAGCTAGTTTTTAGGCTTAATAAAAATGCCACCTTTGTTTAAAAAATAGCAAAAGAGGAAAATTTCAATAAGCTAAAAGACCACATTTTTATTGAAAACCTAGTCTAGATAAGCCCTAATATGACATCATACACTAAACCCCTATGGTTGCACTCAAATTCACATGTTGTAAGATCACACTCCCTCATTTTCACAAAAAAACCCCCTATCTTGAATAACATGCCTTCACTAATGTTCCAAAGAGTTTTTTTAACAAAGAGTTTTTTTATAAGCTTAAAGCTCTCTAACATGGTCTCATGTACTTTAGAGCCTTTTAAAAATGTGCTTAATAAGAGATCCTACAATGTTTACCATGTTTCGGAAAGAACTAAAGATCTAGATTAATCATTAAGCAAGACCATGCAAATAATAATATAGATATACAACATGCTGAATCTTAAAACGTTACCTTCTTTGTTTAGCGGAAGAGTACATGAGTCCATTGCTAATAGCATGAAAGAGATCATGTAGATAACGAAGCGGATGATCTTCCAGAACAGCACGAATCCACCATTGGAGAAATCCTTTGGCTTTCTCCCCGTTTCTCTCCTAGCGACAGGGCGTAGAAAAGACGGCTAACTTGTTCATGCACTCTGGGGATCATGACCACATATATATATGGGCTAGCCTCCTTAGCCCTAGGATTTTCAATTCGGCCCATCAACGAATTGAAGCCCAATAGTCGCCATACATAAAGGCCCACAACCTATATGACTCATTTAAGCCCACTTAACTTATAAAATAAGATCACTTATACATTGGGCTTTAATATGACAGTGTAGCACCATATAATTATTTATCGCATATAAGCCCAATGTTGGATTAAGATCCAACTTAGTTGGATAAGTTCCATCAATCTCCCACTTGGGCTATATGCTAAACTTTATAATTATATTTCATTGTGCATACAACCAAATAAGATCTTAACTTACAGTCATTTCTTTAATGAGTCAAAAAACAATCCGGTCCATCAATTATATTAGCAAGGGATCACAGAGATCCTTACCGCAGCAATTGCAGCTCGACCCATCAGTGGTCACCGTGCTAATACAAAAGAATGACATGGATTATGAAGTGGATGTGTAGCATGGAAATTACATTTAATGTGATCTAACATGTCTATTTCCAACCTTAGTAAGATCATAAACAAACCAAAATCAGAGTGCAGCCGAACTGAACCAAAACTTAATTTCTGATCAGAAAATAACCTCAAGCTTAAGCTGGAGACTTTAATTTTTTGTCTATCACATGAGCACGCAAAAAAACAAACTCCCACAAAACTGAATGTTCTTAATGAAATGACATCCATATGAGTAGCGAGCTCATAAAACCTTTTGGATGACATTCCCTTAGTATAACGGATACGTAATTACACGGTTTGTTCTGATATGCTCATTAGACAATTATACACTCCGAATTATTAATCAACAATCTAGGAACTTGATCTCTGAATATCTAAACTTTGTCGATTTCCTGTTATTGCTGGAATATAAAACTGCATACTAATGTCATTAAATAAACGGTGTGGTGTTTTAATACCATCCCTGATTTGCAGCATAGTGAAAAAATATGCAGATATATTTCATGATTTGGATGTCATATAATATTATATGAAATCTAAAGCCATGTCAGAAGAGACTATATAAAAGGGACTATTTAGATCTCTTCTAGTAGATGGCGCCTAACATAGATTTTCATAAATTCTCTGCATCCAATAAATGATCATAGCCAGTATACCAAAATGATCTCAAACCTTTTTGACTACTGAACCTTGAACATGTAACCCTTTTATTCTCTATAAATACCATAAGACCTATTTGGCTGCTGTCAGATGGTCTACTCCTGAACTTCACAATCTGCCCAACACACCTGCAATATATGCAATAACCAAATGCATATAAAACTGAGCATACTTTAGACTCCCTATTGGTGAGTATAGGGAATCTTCTGAAGTAAATTCTTGGTGTAATCAATGAGACTAAACTTGTCTCCCACAGAACTTAACATACATTACCATATAGACATCATAGAAATTACATGCTCCCACAGAACTTAAGATATATAACATCATTAAACATCATCTCAAAACCGAACGAGGTGATCACTTAATGAAATTTAATATATCATTAACTATATTGAAATGCTCTACTACTGTCATTATAAACCTTACGGAGTCTTTCATGAAAACTGAATAGAAAGTCTCTTTACAATTAATGCATTCTTTTCTGTATAAAGTTTTTGAGTGATACGCTTTAAGTCTTTTCTTAATAACCTTTTGAATTCCTTTTGATTATAAAAAACTATGTACAATCAGTAAGTTTTAAACCTTATGGCAATGAGAAAAGATTTTAAGTATCATTCAAAAACTTTCTTAATTAATGCATTAATCCATTTTAGAGATGTAAAACTTTTATGACTTGATGTAATTCGAACTTCCATCATCTTAATATCAACAGTGAACTTGTCATCTTTTTAATGGATTTCCTGAATTTCAATTAGTGCTTTGAGGTGCTAGAGTTTGTCCATATGAACAATTTTCCGAATGGGAGGAATTGCAACATTATCTTGAATTTATTGTGTCTTGAACAATGTCAGGAATACCATCCTGAACAATGCCAACAACACCTATGGGGATATAATCCTCTTCAAGAATAATGTCACTAACTAAATTTCCCCCTCAAGCTCAGCATCCTCAAATAGGTGTGCATTTCCTAATTCGTAAATTAATAATAGTGGGATTATATAAAATCATACAAATATCACTATTTAAACTATTCAACAAAACTAGAAAATCATTAACATTAAGTCCAGTTTCTTTATTAGGCTTATAAAGCCTTAACTTAGTTGGACATCCAAACATGCAAGTGATTTAAGTTCATTTGTTGAAATTTCATCAAGGATATAAGCTGCAATCAAAAAATATCCAAATTCGAAGTTGTTAATTCTTTCTTCATAACACATGTACTTAAATTGCAGGAATTCTATAAATGAAGCAACATTTCCAAATAAATGAAAATTATAATGATCTTTTAAATAACCAGAATAAACTAATTTTGAATCAAGAGACAACCAAATTTTCCATTCATAATTAAACAATAACAACCGAATTTGTTCAAAAATAGAAATAGAAATCCAAATTCCGTTAAAACGGTACATAATAGTCTCATAAAATTCAAACACAATCTAGCCTTTAAAAGAAATAATCTAAATTTAATTTGCTTCTACTTGAACCATCTTACCATTGCCCATATTGATGTATCTTTCACCATCATTTGGCGCTTGGCATCTTAGGCAATCCTGCATAGACACAATGATGTGAATGGTTATACCAGGATCTTTCCATCACGTGTCTATAAGTATCATAGTTTGTAGGAAAAGAAATCAACGTAGAATTAAACCAAATTAAAGAAACATACCCTTTTTAGCACGCCAAGCGTGATAATTTGTGCAATTCTTTTTTACATGCCCTTCAGCTCCACAAAAGAAACAAACATTACCTTCTGAACTTTTCAGTTCCCTTTGTTGTTTCTTTTAAGAAGCTGTATCTGCAGCTTCAGTATCCTTCTTCCTTTTGTTGAAGGTAGAGGTCGGGTGAGTGCTTTCTGTCTTTTCTTGCTTAAGCCTTTTATCTTCCTTTACACAGTATGCGATGAGCTCATCCAGAGACCAAGTCTCATCCTTCAGATTGTAGCTCATCTTAAACTGGTTAAACTGTGATGAAATAGATATCAAAACAAAATGCACTATCAGATCCTCAGAGAGGTCTAGCTCAAGTGCTTTCAACCTTGAAGCAATATTAGACATCTTCAATATGTGTTCCCTGATGTTTCCTTTACCTCCATATTTCATTGAAGTTAGGTTTGTCAAGAGTGTACTAATCTCACTCTTTTCATTCTTGACAAACTTCTTTTCAAGCTCAATAAGGAACCATTTAGCTATGTAAATTTTCTCTGAAATAGAGCTCATGAGATATTCTGGAATGGCATTCTTCACAAGCATTAAGCACATGCGATTTGATCTCTTCCACTCTTCCATCTCCCTCTTTTCATCAGAGGTACTCTCATCAGTGAGTGGTGGACTATGAGTCCTTAATGCTAGATCAAGACCTATGACTCCGAGGATTATTAAAAGGTTCTCCTTCCATGCCGTGAAGTTAGTACCATTAAGTATTGGAATATATTTGAGGTTGGCAGAAAAATTTTCAAGAATAATAGCTGAAAAAGAGCACAAGAAAACAATTGTAACATGTTCATATGATTATTAAACAAAACAAAACCAAATTCAAATTAATGCTATTTTTCCATCTCAAGACATCCTCCACTAGCCCAACATTTACCTTTGGATAATCTATTGACTAGTCATTGACATCTTGTTGTAGCAATCAGACAATGACAATAATAACATGCCAAAAATAAAACTTCCTTTGGACCGAATTAAATTTGCATGCATTGGTCTCACTAATCATCACCTTGTCTATTGCCACAGTTGCACATAAAATGATATAGAACACTAATCTTCCTTTGGGCCAATTTAGCATTCTTATGAAATCATGGGCACATAAAATTCCTTTGATATTTAAGAAATGAAATAACGCAAACACAAGAGCCCACTTTGGTGAGATGATGATTGCACGAAGTCATTTTAAAAATATATACCTATACAAAATTTGAATCTATGTCGCATTTTAATACATGAATTTAAAATTTAAGTGGAAATATTCAAGTCCATTTTTATTCAAAATAAAATTTAAGGCAACCAAAATTTTCATACAAAAGTATGTATTCAACTTGTTATATTTCAAGATTAAAACTAACCTTCACAAGAAAACCCACTTTGGTGAGTTGATGATCCAATCAATCTATATTCGAAATATATAAGTAATTGTGCCAAAAATTTGAAATTGAAACTAAACTGAATTTAACACAAAAATGATTACACTAAGTGGTAATATACAGAAGGACCTTTTATTCCACCTTTCAAATCATTTATATTGAGTTAAATAAAATCCATAATTTCAACACAAATTTTCTTCTTCAAAATGGGGTATATATGTATACTAATGTGTATATGAACATACATATAAAGTAATATATATATAAATATACACCCTATCACATTTTATATAAAACTTTAAAATGTGTGAAAATTCCGTACGGCCATTTACTTGATGGTTAGTGAACAAAATTCCTTAAGGCCTTTTTTAAAAAATTATCTTTGAGGAGAAATCTATGTTATAAACTTTTATTTCCCCCCGAAGAAAACACTTGAATTTTGTGTTATATTTTAAATTCATATTTAGGCAAACTGAATTTTCATACTAAGGTATGAAGTCAACTTGTTATATATCGAAATATATATATGTACTAGTCATTACCCGTGCCCATAGGGCACGGTTTATTTAATGGCTGAGTTTTTCTCCCCCACAAATTTCAAGTTCCCCCAAATTTCAAGTTTTCCCACAAAATTTCAAGTTTCCCCCCAAATTTAACTTTTCCCCCAAAATTTAAGTCCGCCCAAAATTGTCATTACCACCTAGGACAAACTTGCCACGTATGACAAAGCTTTGTCCTAGTAGGATAAGATTCAAAATCTTCAAAGAACTGGAAAAAAATGGTCGGAAGGGGTGAGAATAAAAAGTGTGGGTGGGTGTGTATGGAGGGAGGGTCCATGGGAAAAAATATAAAAACCGGGGTTGTATGTGCAAAATTCAACACCTCCTCTTTTATCCCTCAAAATCTCATCTCTTATATGTTCTCTTATCTAATTCCCTGTTTTATATAATAGATATCCAAATTCTCTTATCCAATTTCTCATGTCCAAATTTTCTTATCAATTTCTCTTGATAACATCCGTCTTTTATATAATAGATATCTCTTATCCAATTTCTCTTGTCCAATATCTCTTATCCAATTTCTCTTGATAACATCCCTCTTTTATAATATAGATATCTCTTATCCAATTTCTCTTGATAACATCCCTCTCTTTTATAATATAGATATCTCTTATCCAATTTCTCTTGTCCAATATCTCTTACCCAATTTCTCTTGATAACATCCCTCTTTTATAATATAGATATCTCTTATCCAATTTCTCTTGATAACATCCCTCTTTTATAATATAGATATCTCTTATCCAATTTCTCTTGTCCAATATCTCTTATCCAATTTCTCTTGATAACATCCCTCTTTTATAATATAGATATCTCTTATCCAATTTCTCTTGATAACATCCCTCTCTTATAATATAGATATCTCATATCCAATTTCTCTTGTCCAATATCTCTTATCCAATTTCTCTTGATAACATCCCTCTTTTATAATATAGATATCTCTTATCCAATTTCTCTTGTCCAATATCTCTTATCCAATTTCTCTTGATAACATCCCTCTTTTATAATATAGATATCTCTTGTCCAATTTCTCTTGTCCAATATCTCTTATCCAATTTCTCTTGATAACATCCCTCTTTTATAATATAGATATCTCTTATCCAATTTCTCTTGTCCAATATCTCTTATCCAATTTCTCTTGAAACATCCCTCTTTTATAATATAGATATCTCTTATCCAATTTCTCTTGTCCAATATCTCTTATCCAATTTCTCTTGATAACATCCATCTTTTATAGAATAGACATCTCTTATCCAATTTCTCTTGTCCAATATCTCTTATCCAATTTCTCTTGATAACATCCCTCTTTTATAATATAGACATCTCTTATCCAATTTCTCTTGTCCAATATCTCTTATAGACATCTCTTATCCAATTTCTCTTGTCCAATATCTCTTATCCAATTTCTCTTGATAACATCCCTATTTTATAATATAGACATCTCTTATCCAATTTCTCTTGTCCAATATCTCTTATCCAATTTCTCTTGATAGCATCCCTCTTTTATAATATAGATATCTCTTATCCAATTTCTCTTGTCCAATATCTCTTATCCAATTTCTCTTGATAGCATCCCTCTTTTATAATATAGATATCTCTTATCCAATTTCTCTTGTCCAATATCTCTTATCCAATTTCTCTTGATAACATCCCTCTTTATAATATAGATTTATGCCATAAAATTAGAATTTAATTTATTTTACCAAATTAACACAAAGTTTATCCTTGAGGAGAAGTATACATTAAAGCCTCTTATTTCCTCTTTCAATCCATTTTAAATTCAACATTAGGCAAACAATCATACAACGTATGTTTACAACTTGTACATTCCGAAATAATAATAATCTCTACATTAAAGCCCATTTTGATGGGGTTTCATAGATCTAAAAATTATTTCGAAACATATAACCAAATGTGCTCAAAAATTGAATTTAAATGAAACTGAACTTAAATGTAAACATATATGAAAACCTTTTATTTACTCCGTCGATCCATTTAAAATTCATTCAGACAACTAATCATAAAACGTATGTATTTAACCGTTTACATTCCGAAATAATAATAATTTAACAGTAGAGCCTACTTTGGTGGGATTTCAAGAAAATTATAATCATTTCGAAACGTTTAAATAAAGCAAAGAATACTTAAAGAATTAAAATGGAACGAATATAATTTAACACACAAATTGGCTTAAAGGGAATATATATATACACATAAGCATTTATTTCCTCATTTAAAGAATTTAAATTTAAAATTTTAGGCACTAAATTTACATACAAAGTATGTCCGTAGCTTTTTATACATCGAAATAAAAGTAATCGTCACAATATAGCCCACTTCGGTGGGGTTTTGATTTAATTACAATTATTTCAAAATATATATAATGTAGCATGCCTAAAAGTAAATTTAAATAAATTAAACTATTTTAACACAAAATTACACCTCAATGGAAATATATATGTATTAAAAAAGCCTCATTATTTCCTTGGCAATATTGTGTTAATATTCTTAAGAAACAAGCCCAAAATAGTGTTTATATAGCCAAAATATTTGCCAAACAAGGAGGCCCAAAATGAGTGCAAATAGCCAAAACCGGCCCAAAAAATACCAGCCCAATAGTGTATTAAATTTTTTTTTGAAAAAACTGTTGTTTTGGTCCTAAGTCTTTTCCAAGGCATGTTAGGGTTTGAAAACCCTAGCAGGTGGCATCCTTGGGGGGCGGCTGCCGTCGCCCCCCTCATCCAGTACCGGCCGGGGTGGTCGGTGCCGCTGCCTTCCAACAGGGGGAGGCAGGGCGCCGCCCGCTTTCCTGCTATTCCCCACAAGGGGGCGGCGGTTTCGTCGCCCCCGTTTTCTGATCCGCCGACGGGGGGAGCCCCCCGGCCTCTGGCTTCCAAATGGGGGCGTCAGGGCGCCGCCCCCTCCCCGATGGCCGAATGGGGGTGGTGGGAGCTGCCCCCTCTGCGGTCCGTAGCAGGCCCCCGAACTGGGGCCCTGCTCTTTCGACTGAAGGGGCGGCAGGGCGCCGCCCCCTCCGATGGACGACTGGGGCCGGCGGTCGCCGCCCCCTCTGGTCATGTTTCCGACAGAGGGGCGGCTGGAAGCCACCCCTCTCTCTCTGTTTTGTCTGACAGGGGCAGTAAGGCTGCCCCGTTCTTTCTGCGTCGGCACCGGCAGTGCCGGCGCCGATCTCCTGACGAGGGCGGCAGAGCCGCCCCCTCTTTTATAGTGTCGGGCGGCGGCCGATGGGCCGCCCCGATCTAGGGTTCGTATTTTTTTAAAAACAGGAAACATCAATCAAAACCCCCATCAAACTTACAGATCTGAATTCATATAGAGTACAAACGAATTTTTATCAGATCTGAATTCAAGAGCAAGCAATCCAAGCATGGCGGCTCTGATACCACTTGAAAGAACTAAAGATCTAAATTAGTCATTAAGCAAGACCATGCAAATAATAATCTAGATATACCACATGCTGAATTTTAAAACGTTACCTTCTCTGTTTAGCGGAAGCGTACATGAGTCCATCGCTAATAGCCTGAAAGAGATCTTGACGATAACGAAGCGGATGATCTTACAGAATAGCACGAATCCACTTGGAGAAATCCTTTGGCTTTCTCCCGATTTCTCTCCTAGCGATGGGGCATAAGAAAGATGGCTAACTTGTTCGTGTGCTCCAGGGATCATGACCACATATATATACGGGGCTAGCCTCCTTAGCCCTAGGGTTTCCAATTCGGCCCATCAACGAATTGAAGCACAATAGTCGCCACATATAAAGGCCCACAACCATATGACTCATTTAAGCCCACTTAGCTTCTAAAATGAGATCACTTATACATTGGGCTTTAATATGACAGTGTAGCATCATATAATTATTAATCGCATATAAGCCCAAGTTGGATTAAGATCCAACTTAGTTGGATAAGTTCCAACAGTTTCTTCCTCCCAAAAATTTAAGCTTTAGGGATAAACTCCTCATTTTCTAATCCAAATGTAATTTTTCTTTAAAAAGGTTAAGAGAATTCTTTTTACAACTTAGGTTTCTTTCATTAGGACACTAATGGCAAAATCCTACCTAATTATATTAAGCCTAGCCACAAAATTTCCCTTTATGGGTGAACCCCTTTATGCTACATTCTAAAAAACTTAACTATCCAAGGTTTAATTCAATTTGAAATCCTTAGATTTTTTTCCATGTAGGGGTAAGGAAATCCTTGCTAAATGAGCTTCTTGTTACATATGGTTTGGTGTAATTAAGATTGATTAATGTTACTAATTCAATGCATTAATTAGTTAAAGTGGTTGCAAGTTGGAAATGTTAATTTACATTGCAAGTTCTGAGTTGGATGTTAGTTGCTTATGCATTTGAAACATGCATGTTTATGTTGTGTTTATGTTTATGGATAAGTTTGCAAGTTTGTGTTACCTTGAGAGGTTTATGTTGGAGATATTACTTCATGTTGGGTAATGCAAGTTTATGCAAGTTGGATGTTTATGTTTATGGCTTATAAAACATGCAAGTTTATGTTTAAGGAAATTTGGTGAAAAAGAGTGCATTTGACACCATTTTGCATGCTTAATGCTTTAGGATTAAAGGCTAGTTAAAAGAAAACCTAGGGTTGCTTCGTTCCACTTGAGGTGGGTGAGTGCCCTAGGAGGGTTGGGGGAAACCAAGGTAACGAGTGGACATGCAGGGATGGACTGCTGAGTTATGGACCACTCCTGTCGAGCTCTCAAAGGCGGGGAGTAGGTCGGGTTGTGTTTGAGTTGGTTGTGTGATGAACGGCTTCTTTCGTAAGAGCTTGTCTCGAGAAGTCGTAGCATTCCATCCACATTACCTGGTGAGGTCCAGTCCCTGATGTTTAACCCGTTACTTAAGTTTTGAATTCATGCATGAAAAACTTAACATACAACGATTAAAGGTTAGTAACCCTTGAATGTGATGCCTTTTCTCTTGCTTGTGCACTATGATTAGAGTAGTAGAGTTCCTACTGGGCACGCTGTGACGTGTCTCCTTCCCTCCCCACAGGTACATGTACCAGTCTTCAAGCATCGGGACCAAGGACAGAACCCGGAGGGCAGCCCGTCTCAGCACGGTCTGTAGAGTTAGTAGTCAGTGTGGGACTTGTAGTGTAGCTTCTGGGGTGGGAGTGAGATGAGAGCAGTGTTTTGTACCCCCCATTGCCCCTTGTACCCCGTAAGTTTGAGTTGTATTTTTTGTGGGGACCTTAGATGTTCAGGGTTATGCAGTGGACTTGTACAATACTAGTGGTATAGATATAGTGCTCTGTGGCAATGGGATGTTCTGATTGTTGTGTTTTACTTTATTGCCTGCATTGTTGTACCTTGTACTTTCCTGCTGCGATTGGAGCTGTAGTATTCTATTTTTTTAGTTTGTACTTTTATTACATGTGTTTCCTCAGCGTTTGCAGTGGCATGCAAGATGTTTGGTGTACACATTAGCGCTTGGTATTTTAATACCGCGGCTTGTCGCACCGACCCTCCCTATTTTGGGTAGCGAAGCGTGACAGGTTTTGTGGTGGCCCATGCAGGTCAGTGCTCACTGTGATACGTGTAAGGAAAATACAGGTAAGGCTCCAATAATTCGGTACATGGTACTAATTTGTTGTTCTGTTTCTCACCTGCAGATGGAAGGTGGGAATGGGACTTCCGGTGGGACCGGAGCATTGGATGGCGAGACTAGTCCAACTGGTGATGGGCAGTCTTCAGGTGACAGGACCTCAGAGTCAACCCTGATGGCTAAGGTCCTAATGGGCATTTTAGAGCACATGAGTCAGATAGAGGATAGGGAAGTGGTGCCGAAGCCGTCAAGCTACAAGGAGTTTAGGGAGCTGCGTCGGTGATATTTCTCGGGCAGGGAGAGTAGCCTCAAGGTAGACGAGTGGCTATGACATACTGAAGATGATTTGAGATGTGTCGGTTTCCTCGAGACTGTTGGGTAGAGTTGGTGAGGCACCAGTTGACCCATCAGGCCAAAGACTGGTGGGAGGCTCAAGAGAGGTGACTGAAGGAAAATATTTCTTGGGAGACTTTTCGGGAGTTGTTTGAGGCCAAGTTCCTTCCAAAGGCGGCAAAGGATGAGTTGAGGCAGAGATTATAGCACTTGACTCAGAGTAGGAGGACAGTAGATGAGTACAACGCAGAGTTCTCGTTGCTGAGTAAGTATGCACCAGAGCTTCTAGTAACGGATGCCACCAAAGCCATGCACTTCTGTATGGGGCTAGATGGAGAGTTTCGGGTAGCCATGTCTACTCAGGAGTTGTTGACTCAGGAGGTCGTGCTGTGAACGGCCAGACAACATAAGCCCCACTTACGGAGTCTGGGGAGTTACCAGCCAGTGACAGACGACCGTTTGCTCAGCAGAGGACCACACCTGGTCCAGTTCAACGGGTGACATTCAAGCGACCGAGGGATCCACCTTCGTCACAAAAGGGGCCTTCATGCGACAGATGCGGGAAGCCGGGGCATGTGTAGAGAGATTACCGAGTTCCGAGCACCAGGTGTTAAACATGTGGAGATCCGGGTCACATCAGCAGATTTTGCCCATGGTTGGGTCATGATCCAGTGCCACCGGTGTCAGCAGCAACTTGGCATGTTCAGTAGAGACCCCTTCCGCCACCGTCGCAACAGCGTGCCCTTCCGACACCGTCAGGACCGAGACCGGCTGCACCGAGAGGACCCCCTCCACCTCCTCAGCAGCGATGATGGTACCAGTGGCAGTTCCTCCACTGAGACGGCACAGTTTATTATGACCTCATTAGAGGCTCCGGAGGGTGCTAGTCGGGTGATCACTGGTATGAATCTTGCCCCTCTGCCGTCTATTTGATTTTAGCCTCAGTCGCTTTATTTAGCTAGTTAGCTGTGATTTATTCTTGTGATACTTTAGGTATTGTTAGAGTAGCCTCCTACCATGCCTTTTCTCTATTTGATTCTGGGGCGTCACATTGATTTATGTATAAGAAATTTGTGACCCAGTACTCTATAGTGGTTGACTCTTTTATTGCCAGTTGGAATGTTCATACTGGGAATTTAATCATTAGGAGTACATCTGGGATACAAAACTCTCCAGTTGAGATAGGGGGCGAGAGTTGTATGCAGACTTTTTAGTGATTAAGTTTTCCAGTTATGAGGCCGTGTTTGGGATGGATTGGTTAGAGATGTTCTATGATAATATAGACTGTAGACTAAGGAGGGTGGTTTTCCAAATCCTTGACCATCCAGAGTTTGAATTTTGGGATGGTAGTCGTAAGCTTGAGCCTTTGAATTTCCGAGCAACGGTCGTGGAGTATTCAGGCATGGAGGCAGAGCCAGTGTTACCGAGGGTTGTTGAAGAATTTCATGTCATCTTTCCAGATGACATCATTGGATTACCCCCAGATAGGTCCCTGGAGTTTACTATTGATCTGATTCCGGGCCCAACCAATAGCGAAGGCTCCGAACCATATGGCCCAAACCAGAGTTAGCTGAGCTTCGCAATCAGTTGACCGATTTATCAGATAGGGGATTAATTTGCCCAAGTGTGTCACCGTGGTGAGCGCCAGTGTTACTTATGAACAAGAAGGATGGATCTCGGAGGATGTGCATTGATTATCAGGAATTGAATAAGGTGACGGTGAAGGATAAGTATCCCCTTCCACGAATCGATGATATCTTTGATCAGCTTGGTGGATCATGGGTGTATTCGAAGCTGGATTTGAGAAGTGTGTATCACCAAGTGAAGGTGCGGGAATTTGATGTTCCGAAGACCGCGTTCCGGACTCGATATGGTCATTATGAGTTTTTGGTAATGCCTTTTGGAGTGACGAATGCCCCGACTACTTTTATGAGGTTGATGAATCAAGTCTTCTTCGAGTATTTAGATAAGTTTGTGGTGGTATTCATCAATGACATTCTGGTCTACTCAAAGAATGAGGATGAACATGTTGAGCATCTGCAGATAGTTTTGAATACTCTCAGGTAGCACCGACTGTATGTCAAGTTCAGCAAGTGCCAATTTTGGTTGACCAAGGTTGCATTTCTTGGGCACATAGTCTCTGGAGATGGAGTGTCTGTTGACCCTGAGAAGGTTGCCGTAGTGGAAAGTTGGCATATTCCTTGGACAGTTACAAAGATACGAAGCTTTTTGGGGTTAGCTGGATATTATCGGAAGTTCATTAAGGATTTCTCCTAGATTGCCTCGCCTTTGACTCATTTGACAAAGAAGGATGTTGCATATGTCTGGTCGAAAGATTGCCAGCGCGCATTTGATGAGCTGAAGCAGCAGTTGACTACTGCTCTTATCTTAACTATCACTGACCATTTCGGTGGTTTTGAAGTTTTCTGCAATGCGTCTGGGAGAGAGGTGGGCTGTGTCCTTCATCAGCATGGGCAAGTTGTAGCATTTGCTTCCAGATTATTGAAGGAAACGAGCTGAACTATCCCACTCATGACCTGGAGTTGGCAGCGGTGATTTTTAGCCTTGAAGTTATGGAGACATTTCTTGTTAGGTAAGCATGTGAAGATATACACCGACCATAAGATTCTGAAGTATGTGTTCACTCAGAAGGAGCTTAATATGAGGCAACGTTGATGGTTGGAATTAATGGCCGAATATGACGTCGATCTGCAATACCATCCTGGGAAGGTGAACGTGGTGCAAGATGCTCTTAGCCGACTACCCACTGTAATGAGGCTAACTTCTAACCGCAACTTCGATGGGCAATCTGACAAATGGGAATAGAAGTTGTACTTCCAGGATAGGAGACTGTTATGATGGGACTGTAGATTCAGTCTGATTTGGTGAACAGGATCAAGGCAACCCAGTCAGGGGATGCTAAGCTGAAGAAGATTCGGGAGTAGGTAGAGGCTGGACTTTGATCCGACTTCCGAGTTCATGAAGATGGATCGTTAAGGTTTGGGAGCCGGGTCTGTGTGCCAAGTGGCGATATTTGGGAGGAATTATTGAAGGAGGCACACAGTTCCTCGGATTCTATCCATCCTGGAGGAACCAAGATGTACCGCGATGTGAAGCAATACTATTGGTGGTCTAGAATGAAGAAGAGTGTAGCCAAGAGTGTGGTGTCCTGTTTGGTTTGTCAGCAGGTGAAGGCTGAACACCAGAGAACTGCATGATTGTTGCAGCCTATCCACATTCCAGAATGAAAGTGGGAACAGACTTTGTGACCGGTCTACCTCGGACCCCTATAGGTACTGATGCGATTTAGGTCATTATTGATCGATGGACCAAGTCGGCACATTTTATTCCGTTCTGATTTGGACAGTCCACAGAAATTCTGGCTAAGAGGTACATGGAGGAGATTGTGAGACTGCATAGAGTTCCTATAAGTATAGTATCCGACATAGATAGTAGATTCACTTCTCATTTCTGGAAAAGTTTACAGGCTAGTCTGGGGATGCGTCTGAATTTCAGTACTGCGTATCATCCTCAAACTGATGGACAGTCTAAAAGGACCATTCATATTCTTGAAGATATGTTGCGGGCATGTATGCTTGATTTCAAGGGTTCGTGGGAGGACCACCTGCATCTGGTCGAATTTGCATACAATAATAGTTACCAGGAAAGTATTGGTATGGCTCCCTTCACAGCTCTATATGGAAGGCAATGTAGGTCTCCTTTACGTTGGAACGACGTTGAAGACAGAGAGTTTTTAGGACCAGATTTGGTGGCGGTAACAACAGATGTAGTGCGAACAGTCAGGGAGAATCTGCACATCGCACGAGACTGATATAAGCACTGGGCTGACACAAAGTGACGACCCTTGGAATTTCAGCCAGGAGATTATGTGTTCCAAAAGATCTCACCGATTCACGGAACTATCCGATTTGTCAAGCACGAGAAGCTGAGTCCTAGATATATTGGTCTGTTCGAGATCTCTGACAAGGTCGATAAGGTTGGCTAATATTGTCGCTTTCACTCGAAGGTATGCAAAATGTTTTTCATGTGTCTCAACTCAGAGGATATGTGGGAGATCCCAATCATGTTGTAGACTTCTCAGAGATAGAAGTATGATCGGATCTCACCTATGAGCAGCAGCCAGTGGCAATTTTGGATCGGAGACAGAAGATGTTAAAGAAGAAGACCATTGACTTGGTGCGGGTCATATGGCAATAAGAGTCTCCAGGGGAGTCAACTTGGGAGCGAGAAGATGAGATGTGCGAGAAGTACCCGTACCTGTTTGAGCAATAACTATTGTATCTTATATCTTTCTGTAGTTGTTGGTTGCTGTATGTAAATATTGCTCTCCTAATCCAGTTATATACACACACACACACACACACACACACATACTAGTCATAACCCGTGCCCCCGGGCACGGTTCATTTAAGATTTTCTCCTGCGAAATCTTTGTTCCCAAAAAATTATTTCCACGACCAAAAGTGGGCAAAACAACAAATTAGCGTAAAAATATTCAATGGCACGGACACCTTTGGTGCGAAACAACAAATTCGACGCGGGCGCCTTCGACACGGAAACAACAAATTCGGCGCAGGCGTTTTCTGCACGGAATAACAAATTAGCGTAAAAAATTTAGCGGGCGCCTTCGACGTGGGAAATTATTCTCATCTTGTTGCCACATGTGTCGAATAGATGGTGAGCCCCGCGTTGAGGCAGAGATCATTCGATCTGTAACAGCATTCGATCTGCAGCATTAAGTGCAAGTTAAAGTTTTTTTTCCCAAATGCATTAATTACATGCACTCTGCTATTACCCAAAAACTTTCATTCAACATAAAGTTTCATTTCCCCAGAAACTTTCATTCCCTAGAAATGTTTTTACCTCCAAAAATTTCCACAAAATCTCATCTCAACAATTCATTCCTCAAGATTAAATCCAAGCCGCCTTTCTATCAACCTGTTTGTCCTAGTCAGCCCTAGAATTCAAAAACGGTTGTGTTCCAAAGGGCACGGTTCATTTAAGATATTACCCCCTCAAAATCTTAGTTCTCCCCACATTAAAGCACGATAATTGTTTTTTAAGTTCCCCCAAAAATTTTAGTTCCTCCAAAATATACTTCACACAGAGAGTTTTGTTCCCCCAAAATGTTTAGTTCCCCAAAAATTTATTTTCTTCCCGATTTAACATACATATGTGCCCTAACTCCTAAGGGCACTGTTCATTTAAAATATTCTTCCTCAAAATCATAATCGCTTAATTTTAAACGAACAACGATAAGTAAAGCACAATAATTGTTTTTAGTTCCAGCAAAAATTTTAGCTCCCATCAAAATTTAATTCCCAACAGAGAATTTAGTTCCCCAAAAAATTTTCGTTCCACCCGCCAAATGTAGTTCCCTCAAGATTCAAACTATGCCCTATAGACACGGTTCCTTTAAAATATTGCCCCCCTCAAAGGCTTGGATCCTTACTTTTCAACAAATAACAATAATTAAGGCACAATTATTTTTATTTAGTTCACCCAAAAAATTTAGTCCTCCCAAAATTTAGTTCCGTCGATGTTTTAAAATATTTCTCCCTTAAAACCTTGGATTTCCTAATTATAAAAGAACAATAATAATTAAAGTGCAATAATTGTTATTTAGTTCATCCCAAAAATTTTAGTTCCTCCTCAAAATTTAATTTGATTCTGATTTATTTCGTCCCAAAATTTAGTTTCTCTAGGGAATTTATGCGAATGTTTTTTTAATTGTGGTTGCTCAAAAAATTTTCAATGTTCACCCTGGACGTTTTAGTATCAAATTTTTTTTCTATGAATGTAGTATTCATGATGGATCTCTCAACCAGCATGATCATGGGCATCGCATTAGTACTTCTGTATCAGATTGGATCAATGCACTTGTGTTAGCATTTTATGTCAGATTATCAAACAAATGTAAAATTTGGTGGAATAGATTCTAAAGAGAAGCTTCATGTGATACTCTCAACGCTTGTGTTGGCATAATTATATCACAAAATCCCTTTTTACATCACAAAAGAATGCTAAAAATGTCAATAAAGGAAACGATAATAATTGAACCAGAGCCTCCTCAAGTAGAAGTCTCTACACAAAACATTCAAGCTTGAAATATATCTAAAAATCTAAAGAAGTGAAAAAGCAAAAAAAACATGCAACAAAGACAAACAAAATTGAAAAGCAGAGATGTTCATATTAAGCTAGCAAAATCTATGAAATGTACATCTTACTGATTTAATACATGGTACATCATTCATAGCCACTACAAAGTTGCATCAATATACAATTAATAGTACAAATTTTGCAGTTACTAATTTCAAATTTAGCTCAAATCCAGCCTCATGTACTGATAGCACAATCAAGAGTTTCACCAAGCAAAGGCATCTGGCCAACAACTCCCTTCTTGATCCCTAGGAGCATATCACACCTCATAATAGTAGCATAACACTTTTACGACTGGTCAAAAAATAGGGTATAATCAAATTGATATTAGCGATAGATACCAAAAAAGCAAGAATACTTGAATAATGAAATACATATTATGTAGCCCAAAATGTGCAATTGTAAACCGGATCATAAATGAATGAACTGAACCTGTATTATGATCCAATCTAAGTTCCAATTATTCATTTTCAGTTGAATGGCATACCATTTTCAACAGCAAAACGTCAAACATCCCTAAACTCAGATGTGACCTCAAACCTAAATTTGTATGCTGAATTTTAACAAAATTCCAACAGAAATAAAAACATCTGCTCAAATTACTGGTGCCCTAAATGCATATGAACGAAATTTTAGCAAATAAAGTAATTCCAGACGCCATGAAGGGATTTGTAATACTGACGTTTAAAACAAAAGTCAAAGGGAGCTTGAACAACACAATGCTAGAGAGAATGCTCACAAACTTTTAAATTTTCTATGCTAAGAGCATGTTGATGTGCTTGAAGAAGAGATACTCTGCCTTGTTGCAAACCACATTGGACTCCAACAAAATTCAATACAACAAAGTAATTTGATGACAGAAATCATAGTAATTTTAGCAATCTTCGATGAAGAAGGAAGGCTCATATGTAAAAGATTGTTGTTTTTTGGTTGCAGGATGTTAGACAGACAATATTGGATAGCTATTCAATAGTGTTGGAGACTTCAGCATTCAATCTTGTTGCTTGGATAAATGACGCCATTTACATAGATGGGTCTGTAACTTCTATTAAAAACAATGATTACAGAGGGGCTGATCCTCAATTTCTAAGACATGCAAAGGATCCAAACTCTCTATGGGGTAGATTTTATTAGATTTTAGTCACCTAATGACGCATGAACTCGCTGTAGAAGTAAACATTAGTATCATTTCCTGGAAAACTGACTGCCTCATAGAAAATTTGAACTCCCCGTTGCAAGTTTGTCCTGTTGATTGACAAACTTTCAGAAATTAGATTTCCATATAGATAACTGGGAATCTGATTAACTGATGTCATGAAAGAATCATATATTGCTTTTAAGACTATTGACACAGCCACGAAAGGTATATCCAATCCAAGGACCACCGCAAGAACAACAGCAGCAGGAGTAAGAAGATCACAAAGATGATGGAATTAGACAATTACTCCTCATGCTTAATCTCCCCATGATTACTCCCCATGCTTAAAGAAACCTGTTATACTTGTGCCCCATGATTAAAGAAATATCTAATATTAGAGAGTGCCAACACTGCAAATTTTTTCTATGAATTAGACAATCAAGTTCCTCTCAATTTCTCACCTTGTCGCGATACCAAGGAAGCTTGTCCTCTTGTCCATGGTGATGCAAGTCACACAGTCCAACCACATTACAAATATCTGCAATTTGAATCATATAGTCACACAAATTTAATTTCTTTATAATATCTGTTTATATCAAAATCATGCTCTCACTTTAGGATTTTGTAAGCCTGTATAAAAGCATACCAATGACCAATCTGTTTGTATAAAAGCATATCCATGTGCAGAATATTATAACTTTAGGATTTTGTAAGCTCTAGAATACAAACAAAATATTATAACTATAGGATTTTTGTGCAGCATACCAACTTTAGAATATACCAAGCTCTCACTTTAGGATTTTGTAAGCATGTATAATATCTGTTTGTATAAAAAGCATATCCATGTGCAAAATCATGCTCTTACAAAAGGGTTATTTGTTCTTTTATACACGATACTTCAGATATGGGGTAAGTATGGTAGGCCACTTCCAGAGCAAAAAAATGTTTGAAAAAATTTAAAGAAATGTACATATGGGAAAATGAGTTTAGATCAGTAATGAACCAATGGATTTGTGCTTCCACCTATCTTGCAGTGCCACGTGCTTCCACCTAACTTGATTCCATATAGATTTAATTATATAGTCATACGAACCTTCGAACTAAGCCCACCATTAGCATGCATTCTCCATTTCTTGTTGCTCCATTCTGGGATTTATAATAGTTCTTACATCACTACTCACTGTCAATTTTCTCCTTTTTAAGTAAACCAATTGGTAAGAAGACAACTTATGCAAGAAGAGAATTAATGAGGTCAAAAGAACTGAAGGGAATAAAGATAGGATTTGATTCTTAACACCTATTCTACGGTTGCAAAACTTGAGCATATGATGTTTCCTCGGTCCATGCTAAGAAGCAGGAAAAAGCATGGTTGATGACTTCAGGCAGCACTCCATCCTGTGACAATAAACAAATGATTTGGCCAAGGACATAACCAGTCTTTTACAGGATTTGACACTTGTATCAAATCCAGATTCCTGATACTCAATCAGAAAACTGGGTGGCCATACACCACCTATAAGTACAGAGAGAAAGGGAACTAAGCCTAACATTTGATGGTCAAGCAACAATGTCCAAGTAATAATGTCCAATTGATATGGTCATTAGAATTCCATTAATAAATTTCCAAATTGAGCATGCATTCATCCTACAGGCAAAAAGAAAGAAGAAAGTCCACACAAACTGGAATAATATTGCAACATAAGCACAATTATAGGTAGCTAGTAAAATAATATTTGTAGACTTTAAAGTCAATTTAATCCAAATAATACAACCCATTACAAAGTATTTAAAAACGCATCATATAGTTTTTAAAATAAAATTTTCAAATAATACGAAGAAAATTAAAAATTCAATTTAATTTGCTTTTGATAATATTTGTTATAGTACTTTAGCAATCATAATTTTCATCAGTAACTTTCCATATGATCTTTTTTTCATCCACTCATGTGCATGGCACGTGCCGGCAAGCTATCTTACTATAAATATTGTGTTCGGTATAAAGTGAACATACCTTGCATTTCTTTTTTCCACACACGATTATTAAAGTACTAATCCAAGATTAAACAACTTCATACCCTCCAATTATGATGTCATAATGTGGACACAATAAATAAGCTGAATTTCAATGCAACCCAGAATTAAGAGATACTTGAAAGCATACACAGAATTTTTTTGCATATCAAGTTATCGACATAAGAAACAATTCAAGATATACAACAAATTCATTCATTGATATTGATTGCAAAGGCCATTGCCATGAATCAGGTTGGAGACTTGACCGAGTAGTAGTTTAGTTTTCTATACAAACCATGCAATGGAGAGTTTTGCCTCAAAGCAAAGGGTAATTTCGTTTTTTATAATTCCACAGTCACATAAATCTAAACAAAATTACCCCTTTCAGTTTTAGTAATGGGCTTCCATAGTCACCTACCTCTAAATAGAGAATTATAAAAAACAAACAGGGATACAGATATACATGCCTTTAGAATTGATATTTATGTATAATTTTATCTCAACAAAATCAATCAAGTAATTGAAAAAATTCAAGCAAATTACTATTATTGTTATTTTCTCCTTAAAGCCATTGAAAACTTCATCAAATTTTTCCCTTAAATACTGCTTTTCCCTCAAATTTAACAGGATGTTACCTTAGATGAATATAAAATCAATGAGAATAATCTCATCCTAAACTAAGAGTATTTACAGTTTTACATTAAGCATTGTTTTTAGCCATCATCTTATAGCTAATCTAATAGACAAAAAATGAGCTAGCCAAAAAATCCTGAAAACAGAAACATTGTCTATAAGATGAAAATTATTAGTTATAATGGATGCTCAACATGAATGCTCATTAGCTCATGAATCTTGTAACTAAATGGATTAACTATTTAAAATGAGTTAGCCAAAAATGGATTTACTGCTTAAAATTTGCTGCTTAAAATGGATGCTAATGATCTAATTCATGGTTTGCAATGATTTGCTAATGATTTATTTTGCTCCAAAAATCCAGTATATCCAAAAATTGCATGAATTTGCTAATCATGTAAATTCCTGACACTAATGGTTGAGCATCATTTAATGTGTAATTAAAACTACATTTACTCCAAAAAATCATTTTTACACATTCCAGTATGGTGAGCATCATGATTTTACACATTCCAGTATGGTGAGCATCATGATTTTACACATTCCAGTATGGTGAGCATCATGATTTTACACATCCTGGACAGTCCAGTATATCCAAAAATCATGTAAAATCATTTTTGGACATTCCATGATGGTGAGCACATGATTTTACACATTCTAGTATATCCAAAAATCCTGTAACTAAAACTCATTTACTCCAAAACATGAATGATCACCATCCTTTAATGTGTAAAATGAGCAAATGAGAAACATGAATGAAATGAGAGTTAAAACTCTAAAACAATAATAACTCGTGATTTGCTAATTTGCTTATAACCATACCAGCTTAAAATGGATTTACTAATGAGCTAATGCTTAAAATGGATGCCAAAATGGAATCTAATGAGCTATTTCATGATATGCAGAATCCATTCATGTTGTCCTGTAATTACTCAATTGAAAATAATGCATGGTATAATATGAGCAATGCAGTTGTCCTGTAAAATACTAAAATTTCACATTTAAAATAATGATCCAAATTTCACATTATTAAAATGCTTGATGTATTTTCTTGAAAGTGGAGAAAAAAATACAATAATGCATGGTATAATGTAATTTGATCAAAGCCTAAAATACTCTACCTTAATGATTCACATATTAGCATTGAGCATATATATTAGATGAGAATGCATTATAGAGTCTCAAAACAATGTTTGTATCACTGAGCATACTTACATCAAATGTAGTTACAATGTATTTATAATGTAAGTTGCTCAACCTAGGGTGGACTCATTTTTAGTTGAATCCCATTTTAGTTGAATCTATTCTGAAAATATTTTCAGTTTGATATTGGTGTTACTCCCAATTGGGTAACTGCATCAATTGAATATTGGTGTTAATCCAATTGTAAAGCAATACTACATTGTGTTGAATGCCAGAATCCATTTTCAGAATCCATTTTCAGTTCAAGGTAAATCTAATTGGATTGTTTCAGAATCCATTGGATTCATGTTAACGTATGTAAAGAAATATTTTGAGAATTTGGAAAATATTTCAGATCTGGACTCATTTTTAGTTGAATCCAATTTTAGTTGAATCTATTCTAAAAATATTTTCAGTTTGATATTGGTGTTACTCCAAAGTGGGTAATTGCATCAACTAAATATTGGTGTTACTCCAATAGTAAAGCAATACTACATTGTGTTGAATGCCAGAATCCATTTTCAGAATCCATTATCAGTTCAGGGTAAATCTAATTGGATTGGTTCAGAATCCATTGGATTCATGTTAACGTATGTAAAGCAATATTTTAAGAATTTGGAAAATATTTCAGAACTGGCCTCATTTTTAGTTGAATCCATTTTGAAAATATTTTCAGTTTGATATTGGCGTTACTGCCAATTGGGTAATTGCATCAACTAAATATTGGTGTTACTCCAATTATAAAGCAATACTCCATTGTGTTGAATGCCAAAATCCATTTTCAGTTCTGGGTAAACCTAATTGGATTGGTTCAGAATCCATTGGATTCATGTTAACGTATTTTTAACATCAATTACTGCTTGGATTAATGTTACAGGTATGGTTCATCCATTGGATTCAATAGAGGACAGAAAATAAAAGAGCAGAAAAAAATTTATGAGTTGACATACATGTGAAATATAGAAAATGGCATGCCCCCCTGGATAGAAGTTACTAACAATTAGCGTAGTTTTATGTCAGTCCCCTAGCCATGATATTTGGATGTACCTAACACAGTGTGCCTGAACTATTATGAGGAGCGTATCTAGATTTTAGACCTTAAAATCAGCCCCCAAACAATAGATGTGCACAGAATTGGTAGGGACTTGGATCAAATATCATATTTGTGGAATTAACATCAAATAAGATAGTTGGCAAGGATCCATATCCAAAAATACCACAAAAACTAATTTGGTTTAATATGGAGATCAGGCAAAAGCTTACTATTTGTAACCAATGTTGAACGTTGTACTCTTCAGAAAACCTCCAGAAGAAATCTTACTCTGCAGCCCTGGAAAATGAGTGAATCAACTATTAGAAGCATCCACTGCTTAGTGTAAATGCCAGAAAAGGCATGTGTAAGTAGTTGAGGGGTAGGGGTGGATTGTGGGATGCGCTAGCCCCAGGTTCAAGTCCTCTGGTTTAATTTTTTTTTGGGGGGGATCAACCAGTACATTTATAAGAATACAAAACCAAAAAAATCACATACTGAATTGTATCCTTCCAGCAATGTATCAGAGTTATGCAGAGGCACTTAATAATAAGGAAAGAGGAGCATGATGGACCATACCTGTAACATTATTCTATTGTTTGCTCTTTAATTTTTTCAGGAGCATGATGTACCATGCCCTATGTGCATCAATGATGTACAACAATTTCATTTTCCTGAATAGAAGTTACTAACAATGGTGTACAAAAATTTCCCGAAAAGGAAATTTTAAATGGTATGTCCCCCAGAATAATGAAGCAGTTACTATGAGTACAACAATTTCCTTTTTAGGAAAATTTATTCTATGAGTACATCATCCATTGTGTGTCCCCCCTGGATAGAAGTTACTAACAATGGTTTGTCCCCCCAGAATAATGAACCATACCTGAAAAGGAAAATTTTCCTTTTCAGGAGCATGATGTACAACAAAAATTTGAGACATTGGGCATGGATTTAAAGTCACTGCCACCCCATCTTCAAATGGCACCCATAAATTTGACCAACTTATACATACATACATATGATAATTTTTGACCCATGTGTCATAAACCTGAGTGTATTATGCTAATTGCATGCAAAATGTATTTTTCGTAGTTTGCATCTGCTAATCATTATCAATGGTACTCATGCAAAAAGAATTGGGTGTATTATGATAATTGCATGCAAAATGTATTTTTGGTATTAAGTCACAGAGTTGGGTCTACAACTAGTGACATCTCATTCCATCTATATATATAGGCCTCAAGGCCACCCCTTACACCATCATATAGAACCCAAAGCACTGCTCTCTATCTCAAAAGCCAGCAATGCCAATGGTGATGAAAGAGGCAATCTTTGTCACTCTCTTGGTTCTTGTTGCTGTCATTGG
The DNA here is from genome assembly GCA_030789695.1 of Scilla litardierei. NCBI lineage: Eukaryota > Viridiplantae > Streptophyta > Magnoliopsida > Asparagales > Asparagaceae > Scilla > Scilla litardierei. The sequence goes on along the minus strand of CM061134.1, from coordinate 99,253,349 downwards.
GAGCCATGGGAGTGAAGGATTAAGCAGAGGCAGCTTCCCAAAGGGTTTTGTCTTTGGAATTAACTGCTTTTGCTTCATACCAAGTTAGTTTCTTTTGCTTTGTTTCATCAAGAAGGAAATTATCTTTTTTGTGAAGACTGAAGAAAACACATAGCTTACTTGTTTTTTATTCTCTGTTTGCAGTTTGAGGGAGCAGAGAAGGAGGATGGAAGGGGAGAGACTGTGTGGGACAAATTTGCTCATTCATTTGGTAAATTAATTTGGAGTTCTTGTCATTTGCAATAAATATTTGACCCACTTCTAGGACCAAGCGATAGATAAATACATACGTCCATACTAAAAAAAGAAACCCACAAAAAAATCAAAATGACAACAAATTAGAATTGGATCAATCCCTCTACTGTAAAACCTAACAGTAATGACAACAAATTCAAAATGACAACAAAATGACAACAAATTAAAAAAAGTGAGAATTTATACAGTAATGAAAAGATTTTAATTTCATTATTCTATTGTCTCTGCATTTAAGTGTCTTTCCTATATATCTTTGGCCTGAAAAGGAAATTATTCATTATTTATCCATTGAACATAAGATCAAAAATGGGCATGATTTTGACATAAAAATCCATTGAATTGGTGTGCACATAGGATAAATTATTCATTATTTATCCATTGAACATAAGATTAAAAATGGATAAATTATTTCAGATATGGTGATGCACATAGGATAAATTATTCAATGTTATACATAAATTATTTATCTATCACTTAGTAATTCAACCACTTGGTAAATTAATCTTATACATATAATCTTAAACATTGAATATCTAACATTTGGTTATACATAAACATTGAATAGTATACATAAATAATGAATGGTAATTCAATCTTATGTCCATTGAATTGGTGATGCACATAGGATAAATTAACCTGAAAACATTGTTATATTTCTCAAACATAAAAAATATGAAAGGATAAATATCCCCATCTTGAGAGGCACTCACAATCTGCATTTAGGAACATGTATAACACAACTTGATATAAGCTTTTCAATCAAAACATAAACAGGTCAACTAAAAAAGAAACCAAAAGATTTAAATTTCAGTATTCTATTTGTCTCTGCATTTAAGTGTCTTTCCTATATTTGACCTGAAAAGGAAATACAGCATCAGGTCCATTGAACATAAGATCAAACTTAGGCATGATTTTGAGATAAAAATCCATTGAATTGGTGATGCACCTAGGATAAATTACCCGGGAAACATTGTTAAATTTCTCAAACATAAAAAAGACAAAACATCTTGAAACATCTGGAAACAATGAATTGGTGATGCACCTAGGATAAATTATGAGAGGCACTCACAAGCTACATCTTTTCAATCAAAACATAAACAGCTAAACTCAAAAAAGAATCCCACAAAAAATTCAATTTATAGGGTGTTATCAAGATGGATCAATACTCCATTGAGAAATGGAGTAAAAAAAATTCAAAATGACAACATATTAGAACGGGATCAACACTCCATTGGAATAAATTCACTTTTTTTGAACCGTAACCGTGGATTCGGAAAGCAAAATAAATTGTGGAGAAGAGCTCACTGATGTACTCCAGCAGATGAGGGTGATGAGGAAGATGAGGGTGATGAGGAAGATGAGGATGAGGAGGCAAGCCAGCAGATGAGGGGGATGTGGATGATCTGCGCAAGCTCTTCTATGGTTGAGGTTCTCAGCGCAAACTCTTCTATACAAAAAATCTCAGCGCAAAAATTCCCACCATCAGGCGATGTGATCAAGATGTGATCAAAAGTTTCCCTCCTAGATTTCCCTCCCATAATTCCCTCCAAAAATCATTCCCCCCCTCACAACAGGGTGAAAGAAAATGGAAACGATTTTCAAATTTTAACCTGATGTGATTCAAATGTTCACTTGATTTGAATTACATAACCCCAATTTCTCATCTCCCAATTTATCATTTCTCATATCTATATTATTCAACATACAAAATGCAATAAACAACAAAATGTATTACCCAATTACCCAAATTCTCTTATCCATATTCTCTTATCCAAAATCTCTTATCCAACAACTCTTATCCAATAACCCATGATAACATCCCTTATTTAATATATATATATATATATATATATATATATATATATATATATATATATATATATATATATATATATATATATGCATGCCCGTTCACTAGAATGAAGAGACTTGCATTTGTACCATCCCCTCAATTTTGCATTTATCCCCAAAAATTGGGTATTTCCATAATTGACAAGAAATGAGGGTTTGTGCACAAAAGTTCCCTAAATGGCATGCTCAGTAATAAAGCAAGCAAGTTGGTGGGCAATTAAAAAAAGAGAAAGAGAGTGATGGCAACCTTGTAATTAAGAGACCAAATCAAGGGGTTTTTAATGAGGGGCAATATGCAATGACAAACTTGTAAATAAATCACCAAGTTGGAGGGCCATTTCATGAGAGGCATTGTGCAATGGCACACCTTGTAAATAAAACCCAAAAATGGAGGGCAAATGTGAAATAATTATAAGCCATGGTAAACTTGTGAATAATGAGAATATTAGGTGTTAACACCTAATTAACAAAATTCCCCATGCTTCTACATAATTACACACCTCTCTCTTTCTTTCTTTTCTTTTCATTTTAAATTCCTTTTTGTTTTACTCTCTCCCATATGTTGTGGTTGGACAAAACTTTCAAAAAAAAGACAAAGAAAAGAGAGAAGAGAAAGGAGAAGAGGAGGAGGAGGAGGAGGAGGCCTAAGGTCGGAGAGGACTTCCAGTCAAGCCCTAACCCTTTCTTGAAGCTCTTCATAGGTAGGAATATCCATCACTCACCCTATATTTGTAGTTGATGATGAAAAAAACGCTTGTATGTTTAAGTTTTTGAGAATTGGGATGAGTGTTGTAGAATTATGGTGTATGAATGCATGCTTGGTTATTTCTTTGGGATAATGATGGAATTGGGCCCAAAATCATGTTTCTTTTTATAAATTCTTAGTAAAGTTCATGTTTTTATTGGTTAATATTGGGAAAAATGGTAGATATGAGTGAAAGATGACATTTTTAGGATGTATGGTTAATAAAATTTCTATCTTTAGTAACAAGTTCTCATTTTGCTAAAAGACTACATTTTTATGGATAATCTAGTTGTTAGGCTTAATAAAAATGCCACCTTTATTTTAAAAAATAACAAAAGAGGAAAATTTCAATAAGCTAAAAGACCACATTTTTATTGAAAACCTAGTCTAGATAAGCCCTTATATGACATCCTACACCAAACCCCCCATGGTTGCACTCAAATTCACATGTTTTAAGATCACCCTCTCTCATTTTCACAAAAAAACCCTATCTTGAATAACCCGCCTTCACCAATATTCCTCATTTTTCAATAAAGGACCATTTTTCCAAAGAGTTTTTTAACAAGTTTAAAGCTCCCCAACATGGTCTCATGTACTCTAAGAGCCTCTTAAAAATGTGCTTAACAAGAGATCCTACAAGGTTTACTATGTTTCTTCCTCCCAAAAATTTAAGCTGTAGGGATAAACTCCTCATTTTCTAATCCAAATGTAATTTTTCTTTAAAAAGGTTAAGAGAATTCTTTTTACAACTTAGGTTTCTTTCACTAGAACCCTAATGGCAAAATCCTACCTAATTATATTAAGCCTAGCCACAAAATTTCCCTTTATGGGTGAACCCCTTTATGCTACCTTCTTAAAAAACTTTACTATCCAAGGTTTAATTCAATCTGAAATCCTTAGATTTCTTCCATGTAGGGGTAAGGAAATCCTTGCTAAATGAGCTTCTTGTTACATATGGTTTGGTGTAATTAAGATTGCTTAATGTTACTAATTCAATGCATTAATTAGTTAAAGTGGTTGCAAGTTGGAAATGTTAATTTACATTGCAAGTTTTGAGTTAGATGTTAGTTGCTTATGCATTTGAAACATGCATGTTTATGTTGTGTTTATGTTTATGGATAAGTTTGCAAGTTTGTGTTACCTTGAGAGGTTTATGTTGGAGATATTACTTCACGTTGGGTAATGCAAGTTTATGCAAGTTGGATGTTTAAGTTTATGGCTTATGAAACATGCAAGTTTATGTTTATGGAAATTTGGTGAAAAAGAGTGCATTTGACACCGTTTTGCATGCTTAATGCTTCAGGATTAAAGGCTAGTTAATAGGGTTGCTTCGTTCCACATGAGGTGGGTGAGTGCCCTAGGAGGGTTGGGGGAAACCAAGGTAACGAGTGGACATGCGGTGATGGACTGCTAAGTTGTGGACCACTCCTGTCGAGCCCTCAAAGGCGGGGAGTAGGTCGGGTTGTGTTTGAGTTGGTTGTGTGATGAACGAATTCTTTCGTAAGAGCTTGTCTCGAGAATTCGTAGCATTCCACTCTCATTACCTGGTGAGGTCCAGTCCCTCATGTTTAACCCGTTACTTGGGTTTCAAATTCATGCATGAAAAACTTAACATACAATGATTAAAGGTTAGTAACCCTTGAATATGATGCCTTTTCTCTTGCATGTGCACTATGATTAGAGTAGTAGAGTTATGGAGTTCCTACTGGGCACGTTGTGACGTGTCCCCTTTTCCCGCAAAGGTACAGGTACCCGTCTTCAAGCATCGGGACCGAGGACAGAGACCCCAAAGGACAGCTCGTCTCAGCACGGTCTGTAGATTCAGTAGTCAGTGTGGGACTTGTAGTGTAGTGTCTTGGGTGGGAGTGAGATGAGAGCAGTGTTTTGTACCCACATTGCCCCTTGTACTCTGTAGGTTTGAGTTGTATTTTTGTGGGGACCCTAGATGTTCTGGTTTGTGCAGTGGACTTGTACAATACTAGTGGTATAGATATAGTGCTCTGTGGCATTGGGATGTTCTGACTGTTGTGCTTTACTTTATTGCATGCATTGTTGTACCTTGTACTTTCCTGCTGTGATTGGAGCAGTACTATTCTGTTTTTTAGTTTGTACATTTATTGCCAGTGTTTCCTTAGCGTTTGCAGTGGCCTGCGAGATGTTTGGTGTACACATTAACGCTTGGTATTTTAATACAGTGGCTTGTTGCTCCGACCGTCCCTATTTTGGGTAGAGGAGCGTGACATGAAGTTATGGATCTTCTATTAAATGAGATGGTTTTAAGCCTAATTTTATCTTACCTTATTTTTCAATTGAACATGGTGATCTCCCAGTTCCAACGTACATTTTTGCAAATTATTCTGACCTTGTGTCTATTTTGTAAATTTTCTGGAAGATATGTATCTATTTGTTAAATGAAATGATTTTTTAGCCTAATTTTGTCTTCACTTATTTTTCAGTAGAAGATGGTGATCTCTCGATTTCAACGGACATTTTTGCAGATTTTTCTAAGGTCGGTTCTATTTTCTACATTTTTTTGGAATATATAGATATTTTTTAAATGATATGCTTTTTATAACCTACATTTGTCTTCTCTTACTTTTCAGTTGAAGATGGCGATCTACTGGTTTCAATGGACATTTTTCTAATTTTTCTTAACTTGGGGCTATTTTTCTACATTTCTTTAAAGATATGAACCTTTTCATTAAATAATATGATTTTTGGCCTAATTTTGTCTTCTCTTTTTTTTCAGTTGAGGCGATCTCCCATCTCCAATGGATATTTGTCCGCATTTTTTGAGCTACGTTTTATTTTCTAATTTTGTAAGATATTGATTATTATATTAAATGATATGATTTTTATAGCCTAATTTTGTCTTCTCTTATTTTGCAGATGAAGATGGCGATCTCCCAGTTCCAACGGACATTTTTGAGGGTTTTTCTGACCTCGGGGCTATTTTCTAAATTTCCTGGATGATATGGATCTTTTTATTAAGTAATTTGATTTTGGCCTAATTTTGCCTTCTATTATTTTTCAATTGAACATATCGATCTTCCAGTTCCAACTGATATTTTTGCAGATTTTTCTGAGCTTGGCGCTATTTTCTACATTTTATGGAAGATATGTATCTTTTTATTAACTGAGATGATTTTTATAGCTTATACTTTTTTTTCTTATTTTTTTGTGAAGACGTAGATCAACCGGTTCCAACGGAAATTTTTGCGGGGTTTTCTTTCCTTGGGAATATTTTCTACATTTTCTGTAAGATATGTATTTTTTATTAAATGATATGGCTTTTTGGCCTAATTTTTTCTTCTCTTTTTTCAGTTGAAGATGGCGATCTTCCGGTTCAAACAGATATTTGTACGGATTTTTTAGAGCTCTAGACTATTTTCTATATTTTATAAAAAATGAATCTTTTTTATTAAAAGATATGATTTTTTGGCCTAATTTTGTCTTCTTTTATTTTTCAGTTGAAGATGGCGATCTCCCGGTTCCAATGGACATTTTTGCGGATTTTTCTGAGCTTCGAGCTATTTTCTACATTTTATGGAATATATGTCTCTTTTTATTAAATGAAATGATTTTTATTGCCTAAGTTTGTCTTAACTTATTTTTAGTTGAAGATGGCGATCTTTCGGTTTCAACAGACAAGTTTGCGGATTTTTCTGAGCTGGGGGCTATTTTCTATATTTTATGGAAGATATGGATCTTTTTATTAAAGGATATAATTTTATAGTCTAAGTTTGTCTTCTCTTATTTTTCCGTTGAAGATTGCGATCTTCCGTTTCCAACAGACATTTTTGCATATTTTTTGACCTCGAGCATATTTTCTATATTTTCTGAGAGATATGAATCATTTTATTAAAGAATATGATTTTGGGCATAATTTTTGTATTCTCTTATTTTTTCGTTGAATATGGCAATCTCCTGGTTCCAACGGACCTTTCGGCAAAAATTTTGTAGCTCCGGGCAATTTTCTACATTTCTGTAAGACATATATCTTTATATTAAATGATATAATTTTTATAGCATAATTTTTCTTCTCTTATTTTTCAGTTAAATATGGCAATCTTCTGGTTCCAACAGAAATTTTTGTGGATTTTTCTAAGATCTGGGCTATTTTCTATATTTTCTAAAAAATATGCATCATTTTATTAAATGATATGATATTTTTTCCATATTTTGTCTTCTCTTATTTTTTGTTGAAGTTGGCGATCTCCCGGTTCCAATGGAAATTTTTGCAGATTTTTCTGAACTCAGGAGTATTTTATACAGTTAATTGAAGATATGTATATTTTTAATAAATGATATGATTTTTATCGACTAATTTTGTCTTCTCTTATTTTTTTAGTTGAAAATGTAAATCTCCCGGTTCGAATAGAAGTTTTTGCAGATTTTTCTGAACTTTATGCTATTTTCTACAATTTCTGTAAGATATGATTCTTTATATTAAATGATATGATCTTAATGGCCTAATTTTTTCTTCCCTTATTTTTTTCATTGCAGATGGCAACTCATAGTTCTAACAGACATTTTTGCAGATTTTTAATAGCTATGGGCTATTTTCTACATTTTCTGTAAGATATGAATCTTTATATTAAACGATATGATTTTTATGGCCTAATTTTGTCTTATCTTATTTTTCAGTTGAAGATGGTGATCTCCCGGTTCCAATGGACATTTTTACATATTTTTCTAAGATCTCGGCTATGTTCTACATTTTCTAAAATATATGGATCATTTTATTAAATGATATGATTTTTTGGCCTAATTTTGTCTTCTCTTATTTTTTGTTAACGATCTCCCGGTTCCAACAGACATTTTTGCGTATTTTTTTGAGCTCGGGTCTATTTTCTACATTTTACTGAAGATATGCATCTTTTTATTAAATGAAATAACTTTTGTTGCGTAATTTTGTCTTCTCTTATTTTTCAGTTAAGTATAGTGATCTGCTGGTTCCAACGGATATTTTTGCAGATTTTTCTGAACTTGGGGCGATTTTCTACTTGTTCAGGAAGATATGGATCTTTTTATTAAACGATATAATTTTTTGGACTAATTTTTTCTTCATTTATTTTTTTGTTGAAGATGGCGATCTCCCAGTTCTAACAGACATTTTTACGGATTTTTAAGAGTTCTGGGTTGTTTTCTACATTTTCTGTATGATATGAAATTTTTATTAAATGGTATGATTTTTATAGCCAAAGTTTGTCTTCCATTATTTTTCAGTTGAAGATGGCGAACTCTAGGTTCCAAAGAATATTTTTGCAGAATTTTTCGTCTCAGGGCTATTTTCTACATTTTAAGGAAGATACGTTCCTTTTTATTAAATGATATGATTTTTGGCCTCATTTTGTTTTCTCTTATTTTTGTGATGGAAATGTCGATCTCCTAGTTCCAACAGATATTTTTGCGGATTTTTCAATCTACGGTCTATTTTCTATATTTCTGTAAGATACGTATCTTTATATTAAATGATAGGATTTTTATATCCTAATGTTGTCTTCCCTTATTTTTCAGTTGAAGATGCTGATCTTCCAATGACAACGTATATTTTTGATGATTTTTCTGAGTTCGATGTTATTATGTTCATTTCATTGAATATCTGGATATTTTTATCAAACTATATGGTTTTTGTAGTCTAATTTTGTCTTCTCTTATTTGTTTTAGTTGAAGATGGCGATCTTTCAATTCTAAAGGACATTTTTATGGATTTTTCTGAACTCGAGGTTATTTTTCTATATTTTCTCGAAGATATGGATCTTTTTATTAAATGATATGATTTAAGGCTTAATTTTGTCTTCTCTTATTTTTTTCGTTGAAGATGGCAATCTCCCGGTTTCAACGGACATTTTTGCGCGATTTTTCTGAGCTCTGCACTATTTTCTATATTTTCTGTAAGATATGAATATTTATATTAAATCTTATGATTTTTATAGCCTAATTTTGTCTTCTTTTATTTTTCAGTTAAAGATGGCGATCTCCCAATTCCAACAGACATTTTTGGGAATTTTTCTGAGCTCGGGGATAATTTCTTCATTTTATTCGAGACATGGATCTTTTTATTAAATGATATGATTATTATAGCCTAGGTTTGTCTTCTCTTATTTTTCAGTTGAAGATGTCGCTCTCTTCGATTCCAACGGACATTTTTGCAGGTTTTTCTGAGCTTGGTCTATTTTCTACATTTTATAGAAGATATGGATCTCTTTATAAATGATATAATTTTTATATCATGCGTTTGTCTTCTCTTATTTTTTCAGTTGAAGATGGCGATCTATCGGTTTCAACAGACATTTTTCTGGTTTTTCTAAGTTTGTGGCAATTTTTCTACATTTTCTGGAAGGTATAGATCTTTTCATTAAATGATATAATTGTTAGCCTAATTTTGTCTTCACTTTTTTCAGTCAAAGATGGCGATCTCCCAATTCCAACGGACATTTTTGCGGATTTTTCTGAGCTCATGGTTAATTTCTACATTTTTAATAAGATATGGATATTTATATTAAATGATATGATTATTATAGCCTAATTTTGTATTCTCTTATTTTTCTTTGGAAGATGTCCATCTCCCAGTTCCAACAGACATTTTTGTGGATTTTTCTAAGCTCGAGGCTATTATTCTACATTTTCAGGAAGTTATATATATTTTTATTAAATGATATGATTTTAGGCCCAATTTTGTCTACTCTTAATTTTTTCGTTTAAGATGGCAATCTCCCGTTTCCAACAGACATTTTTGCGGATTTTTTTTGAGCTCTAGACTATTTTCTAATTTTTCTGTAATATATGAATCTTTATATTAAATGATATGATTTTTATGGCCTAATTTTGTCTTCTCTAATTTTTTAGTTGAAGATGGCAATCTCCTTATTTTAACGGACATTTTTGCAGATTTTCTAAGCTCGTAACTATTATCTACAGTTTATTGAATATATGGATCTTTTTATTAAATGATATAATTTTTATAGACTAAGTTCATCTTCTCTTATTTTTTTAATTGAATATGGCGATCTTCTGGTTCGAACGAACATTTTTGCGGATTTTTTTGAACTCCGGGAAACTGCCATCTTCCACTGGAATATAAGAGACGACAAAATTAGGTCAGGAAAATCATATCACTTTAATGTAGTATAATGGGATCGACCATCTTCAACAGGATAAGATATATAATACTAGATTTATGATA